>SJYX01003776.1:168581-204334 GCA_006410675.1 Oreotragus oreotragus
ACCCCCCGCCCCCAGGCTGTAATCATCCTTAGGGCTGTTCCAAACACCCAGGATTATTCTCCCAGTGGCCTCTGGGTAAATACTGCAGGTGCCTAAGGTAACAGGGAGAAAGTAAGGTGGCTTCTGCCCTCTCTGAGCTGTTTCTTTTTGATCTTGGACAAGGCAATGCTTGATCTGAGCCTTGAATGAGTTTCGTTCCCCTGGACACAGAGTCAAGGGTATGAGGTAGATGAGCCTGCCAGATTTGGGGAGTGGAGTCAGTTGTGTCCAAAAGGTGACCAGCTCCCTTGGAAAGAGGTCTCTGGAGTGACTGCTGTGTGACCTTCAGCTGGTCAGCACCTCTCTGATCCTCAAGTGCCTTGTCTTTAATCCTTCTACCCCCAAAGAGAGAGCACAGTGGGAATACCCTGGCATTGGAATGAAACTGACTTGACTTCCCTGGTGGCTCAGACGGTAAAGCATCTGCCTACAATGCGGGAGACCCAGGTTCAATCCCTGGGTCAGGAAGATCCTCTGAAGAAGGAAATGGCAACCCACTCCAGTATTCTTGCCTGGGAAAATCCCATGGACGGAGATGGGGAAGGGAAAGGCAATCCCATGGACGGAGATGGGGACGGGAAAGGGGAAGGCAATGTCTGGAGACATTTCTGGTTGTCACTGGCAAAGGTTAAAGTACTGCTGGCAAGCGGTGGGTACATCCTGCCTCTGCATGCCCTGCAGGGTATGGGATGGTCCCCAGTAACTAAGAATTATCTGGCCCGAAGTGTCACTTTTCTGAGGTTGAGAAAACATGGCTTTCCAGGTGTGTTTTTCTTCTTTTTCTTACAATGACTCCCATTTTACAGAACAGGCAACTGAGGTTCAGAGAGGTGAAATGTCTTAACCAAGGTCACCTAGTCAGTTAGATCTGGAGCTGGGAAACCAATGCAAGTCAAAGTGAAAGTGAAGTCGCTCAGTCGTGTCCGACTCTTTATGACCCCATGGACTATACAGTCTATGAAATCCTCCGGGCCAGAAAACTGGAGTAGGTAGCCTTTCCCTTCCCCAGGGGATCTTCCCAACCCAGGGATCGAACCTAGGTCCCCCACACTACAGGCAGATTCCTAACCAGCTGAGCCACAAGGGAAGCCGAAGAATACTGGAGTTGGTGGCCTATCCCTTCCCCAGAGGATCTTCCTGACCCAGGAATCGACCCAGGGTCTCCTGCATTGCAGGCAGGTTCACTACTACCTGAGCCACCAGGGAAGCATTCCAGAAGTGGAGGCTTTTATTTATTCACTTCTTGCATTGAGCACTGAATCTCCGCGGATGCATTCAGCTCGCGGAGGAGAAAATGGGCTAACGGTGGGTGAGGCGTACGGCGTTTACAGTGTTAGTCGCCCACTTGAGTCCAGCTCTTTCTTTGCGACCCACAAGACGGCGTTTATTTAACAAGAGGTCCCGAGGCGAGGCTGGCTTCTCAGCCTGGTTCAGGACTTGGTGACTTCATCAAGGACCAAGGCACCTGCGACCCTGCAGTCCTCATCATGGTGGCTTTTCTTCCAACGTTTGGAGCCTCACAGTCACAACGTGGCTGCTGTATCCACCACATCGCTTGCTAACGCCACTCCAAAGCAGGAAAGGAAAGAAGAGGATAAAGGGCCTCTCTCTTATCAAACTTCCTCCAAAGCCCACAGCAAGCAGGCTCTCCCTTACACCTCATAGGCCAGACTGGGACACGTGACCACCTTTAAATAGTCCTTGACCAAGAGCGAGGTTGTAACCATCCACTTAAAACAATCCTGCTCCATCTCCTGGGGAGACATGGCTGCCTGAACAGCTTGGGGTTCTGTTATTAGAGCGTCTGGGACTTCCCTGGCAGTCTAATGGTTAAGACTCCACGCTCCTCGTTCAGGGAGCACGGGTTCGATCCCTCTTTGGGGAACTAAGATCCCACATGGTGCAGCAAAAAAGAAAAAGAGAAAGTGAGGTGTCCGCCACAAACACCTACGAAGTTCTGCACATAGAGGAGGTGCTGGGACCTCGGAAGTCAGCAAGACATAACCATTCAGGCCCTTCTGGAGCTGACCTCACACCAGCAAGGGGAGCAGACAGGCATTCGACAAAGAAAGACAGCAAGTTCCTTCTGTCACTCATTCAAGTGTTCATTGAAGACCTACTGTGCAACAGGCTGGGCTACAGCAGTGACTACAGTGGATAAGGTTCCTTCCCTCCCGGTGTTTCCAGATCAGAGCAGGAGAAAAGCAATAACCAGGTTAGCAATCCATCAATAAATAAGCAAACAAATCAACGGATCCTTTCAACTTTTCCAGAGTTGTTTGGTGGCACCGCCAGACCTCTGCCTCAGGTCACTGCCTGCCCAGATCTCGTTACTCAGATAGAGAGCTCGGCACGCGTGTGATCAGTGGAGACTCCCTTAGTCCAGGGCTGGCCACCTCCCAGCTAAGCCTGGAACAGAGCAGCTCGCTGAACTGAATGTGACTAAGGAATCACAAGCGAAGAGAGGTTTCCTTTTTCTCTCCCTGTTTCAGCCTGACCTCTCCTCCCTTCTTCCTCATCACTTCCACCCCTCCCATCCAGGATGTTCAGCTAGAAGCCCCTTAGATCCATGTCTGTCTCCAGGGCAGGTCCTGACATCAGCTCTAGCTGGGAAACATTCACCAAAAGAACGGAGAGAAAGGAGGAAGAAAAAAATTTTCAGTTTAGCAAGAAAAAAAGTAACGGTAATAATAGGGGAATTCTCTCCTACAGGGACAACTTTAGAATTTCTGTCACCGTGTACTTCGCAAATAGTGGGAAATGCCATTTCGTTTCTGTTGCATAAGTTACGTGGTTGTACGGAAGAAGTGAATGCTGCTTGGAAACATTACACAGAGTTCCTTATTCCCTAATGAGACGCTCTCAGATTCTGTGGGCTCAGGATTTAGGCTTCCCTTATAGATCAGTTGGTAAAGAATGTACCTTCAGGTCGGGAGACCCGGTTCAGTTCCTGGGTCAGGAAGATCCCCTGGAGAAGGAAATGGCAACCCACTCCTGTATTCTCGCCTGGAGAATCCCATGGACAGAGGAACCTGGTGGGCTACAGTCCATGAGGTCACAAGAGTGGGACAGGACTGAGTGGCTAAGCAACAACCAACAGGATTTGAAGGCCACGCCTACTTCCCAAGCTCTGCTTTTTAAAATGATAATGATTGAGAGAAAGCAAGGGGTGGTTGTTTTCGTTTTATTGACCCGTTTCTTTCCTTTTGGCCGTGCTGGGTCTTGGTCACTGCACGGGCTTTCCTCCAGTTGTGGCGAGCAGGCGCTACTCTTCCCTGTGGAGCATGGCCTTCTGGCTGTGGTGGCCCCTTGCTGCGGAGGAGGGGCTCTCCTAGAGCACGTGGACTTCAGCAGTTGCAGCTGCCGGGCTCTGGAGCCCTGACTCGGTCGTCGTGGCGCGTGGGCTTAGTTGCTCCTCCGTGTGTGGGATCTTCCCAGAGCAGGGATTGAACCCCTGTCTCCTGCCTTGGCAGGCGGACTCTTTACCACTGAGCCACCAGGGAAGCCCCAGCTGCACTCGGTCGTCGTGGCGCGTGGGCTTAGTTGCTCCTCCGTGTGTGGGATCTTCCCAGAGCAGGGATTGAACCCCTGTCTCCTGCCTTGGCAGGCGGACTCTTTACCACTGAGCCACCAGGGAAGCCCCAGCTGCGGCTGCTGCTGCTGCTGAGTCGCTTCAGTCGTGTCCGACTCTGTGCGACCCCATAGACGGCAGCCCACCAGGCTCCCCCGTCCCTGGGATTCTCCAGGCAAGAACACTGGAGTGGGGTGCCATTTCCGTCTCCAATGCATGAAAGTGAAAAGTCAAAGTGAAGTCTCTCAGTCGTGTCCGACTCTTTGCAACCCCATGGGCTGCAGCCCACCAAGCTCCTCCATCCATGGGATTTTCCAGGCAAGAGCACTGGAGTGGGGTGCCATTGCCTTCTCTGAAGGAGGCCCCAAGGGGTGGTTTTTTCTCCATCCCAAGTTGAACAAGCCAGGTGAGAATCGCATTATCGGACTGTTCCAGAAATGAATGCCAATCATTTCCCAGATTCAAATGAGTTCTCAGTAAGTCAGGCTAGCTGCCCAGAGAATCTTTTCCCATTCCAAGCACCAAGAGCAGCCTTCTGAGACGAGGAGAGAGATGTCTCCACCCTTGGCATTGGACAGAACAGCTGGACACCCCGACCCAAGGCTGCACACGCAGGCTAGGGTTCATTTCTTCAGACCAAAACACAATTCTCTTCCTGCTACTCTTAGTGGAGCCACCTGTAACTCCCCAAGTCAAAACTTGTCCAAAGAAACCCTTGCTTTTAGAAGCAGATATCTCCAGAAGGCTCTGGTTCAAGGTCTGATCTGAACATAATAGATATTAGATTGATTCATGGTTCCAGCGGTTTGCCAAGTCATATTCCTTCTGAAAGCTTTGGAAATATAGCCTGGAGGAAAGAGAGAAGGAAATGCTTAGGACCTTCAGTTCCGATCCTAGCTTGGCTGCTGACCTGGTCCTTTCCTTTCTCTCTAGACTTTGGACCTTGTAGCTCTAGAGACCGGCTGCTTGGGTTCAAATGCCAGCCCCACAACTTCCTATTGTGTAACTGTGCAAGTGACTGTCTCTTCCAGCTTTGATGCATCTATCTGTAAAATGGAACCAATAAGAGTTCCTACCTCACAGGGTTGTTTTGCGGATGAAAATACTTAATAACTTGAAAGTGCATGGGATGCTGCTGATACTCGATTGAGTATTAATTATTATAACTGAGTGAAGCCATGATGCTTGGAGGTGTGGCAGCCACCTTGACACCACGAGGAAGGACACTGTTGAGCATTTGAAGATGGCAAAAATGACAGATGGGAAGAACCTAGATCTTTGATGTCACTAGGCTCCTAAATTAACCAACTGTAGAGCCATCTGACATCTGCACTTCTTGTATTCAGTTCAGTTCAGTCACTCAGTCGTGTCCAACTCTTTGCGACCCCATGAATTGCAGCACGCCAGGCCTCCCTGTCCATCACCAACTCCCGGAGTTCACTCAGACTCACACCCATTGAGTCAATGATGCCATCCAGCCATCTCATCCTCTGTCGTCCCCTTCTCCTCCTGCCCCCAATCCCTCCCAGCATCAGAGTCTTTTCCAATGAGTCAACTCTTCGCATGAGGTGGCCAAAGTACTGGAGTTTCAGCTTTAGCATCATTCCTTCCAAAGAAATCCCAGGGCTGATCTCTTTCAGAATGGACTGGTTGGATCTCCTTGCAGTCCAAGGGACTCTCAGGAGTCTTCTCCAACACCACAGTTCAAAAGCATCAATTCTTCAGTGCTCAGCCTTCTTCACAGTCCAACTCTCACATCCGTATATGACTACTGGAAAAACCATAGCCTTGACTAGACAGACCTTAGTTGGCAAAGTAATGTTTCTGCTTTTGAATATACTATCTAGGTTGGTCATAACTTTTCTTCCAAGGAGTAAGCGTCTTTTAATTTCATGGCTGCAGTCACCATCTGCAGTGATTTTGGAGCCCAAAAAACAAAGTCTGACACTGTTTACACTGTTTCCCCGTCTATTTCCCATGAAGTGATGGGACCAGATGCCATGATCTTCGTTTTCTGAATGTTGAGCTTTAGGCCAACTTTTTCACTCTCCTCTTTCACTTTCATCAAGAGGCTTTTTAGTTCCTCTTCACTTTCTGCCATAAGGGTGGTGTCATCTGCATATCTGAGGTTATTGATACTTCTTGTATTAGGGTCACCTAATTCTTTGAAATAAGTATTTCCCACTTCCAGTTTCTCTCTTAAAAGGCAGATGCCCCAGAGAGGACTGCTATTTGCCATATGCTTTTCTAATGAAGCAGAGATCTAGGATTCCTAATAGGAAACCTGGATTGGGGGTAAAAGTAAAGAAAAAGATTCAGAAATAGACTGGTGCATAAAAGGTAAATTCTACAACTTAGTCAAGCCCGGAGATTGACCTGGATGGTGTATCTTGAAATTCTGTAGCAAGAGATGCCAGATGGTTTCAGCAGACATACTGGACACACATTTATGTGTCTGGGTTTTTTGGGGTTTTTTTTGGTTTGTTTCCTGGACTCAATGCTCAAAAAATAGGACTGCCCAGTCCAAATCCAGACACCTGGCAATCTCAGTGGTAACTTTTACTGAAAACTGATGGTTTCCTCTTTAGCCAGCAGAAACATAAACAGCCGCACCCTCTCCAAGTGCCATTTATACTGTATCCTGCCTTCCAGATATGCTGGGCAAATTCCATTCCTGGAACCTCTGCTGAAAAGGAGAAAGTTCTAATACCAACTGTTGCCATTTATTTTTTGAGTCCTCACTATATATCAGGCACTATTTTTTACTATATCTGTCTGGATACACATATATCCAAATAAATGTGTGGCAGCAGAGACTGGGAACTGGAATTTTGTTCCTTTTTCTGAGCCTCAGTTTCCTCATCTGTTAAATGCAGACATTAAGAATCCTGCTCTGCCAGCTCTACAAGGGAAGATGAGGGCACAGTGAGATCTTACAGCCCCCAGAAACCTTGAAGAAAAAATAAAAGATCCCTCTACAAAAGAAAGGACTTTCTTCCCCTACCACGCAAATGGAGGTCCTCAGCAAGGTGAAATGTACACAGACTCATAGGAAAGAGAAGTTGTGGCAGAGAAAGAACTACATACAGGCCTATTCAGCAACGTGTGGATGAAGTTTTAAAATGTAATATGGAGCCAGCAAAGCCAGATATACAAAAGTACATTACGTATGATTCCATTTACATGGTGATCAAAAGCATGTTAAACCGCAGTACTCTGAGGTGTACATTTGGATGGCAAAGCTATAAAGAAAAGAGTGTAACATTTACTGTACGTATCAAGGCAGTGGTTTCCTCCCAGACCAGGGAGTAGGGGTCTGGGATTTAGATGAGCCATACTGAGGCATGAGGGGTCTGGCAGTGTCGTATTTCTTACCCTTGGTGATGATTTCACAAAGGCTCACTTTTTAATAAGTTATTACGATTTACATGTATGTCTTCTATATTTTCTCTCTGTGTTCTCCATTTCACCACTTAAAAATGAACCGAACACCTTAAAAACTGGATACACATCTATGTTCATGCCCTTTGACCTGGTTATTCTCATTCAAGGAATCTGAACCACAGAAATAATCACACACTCACAAAAACTTTGATTCACAGAGATGTTCACTGCAGTGTTACTTACGATAACTCATATTTGAAAAGACCTAAATTCCCACTTGGTTAAATAGCATCGCTGACTCAATGGGCATGAACTTGAGCAAACTCCGGGAGATAGTGGAGGACAGGGAAGCCTGGCGTGCTCCAGTCTGTGGAGTTGCAAAGAGTCAGACACAGCCTAGTGACTCAAGAACAGGAACAACAACAAATTCTCACTTACAGATAAATACTTAAATACATTATAGTATATCCACAGTGCGGACAGTGATTTAGCCATTTAAAAGTCTGCTGTCAAAGTCTATTTAATGAAACAGAAGCATGGTCAAGATACATGGATAAATGGGGAGGAAAAGAGTGGAGTAAATTACATATAGACTGTGATCCCAATATTGTCAATATATCTTATGTATTCATACCAAAAAAAGACAGGAAAGAAATGTACAAAAATGACAAGAGTAGTTACATGTGGGCAGTGGGATTATGGGTATTTGTTTTCTTCTTTACACTTACATTTCCCAAATTTTCTATAATGGATGCATTGAATATGTTACTTTTATGCTTTAATACATTGGTCCCCGTTTTTTTTTAATTTGGACCTCAGATGCACACAGTTAGTTAACAGCACTCTTTAGGCCATGCACACCATCAGTGACATCAGAGTATGGCCTCTATTTTATTTTCATTTATTTTTGCCTTCATCACCCATTTCTCCTCCTCCTTTCCCCCTCCCCACCCTCCCATGGANGGATGGCAAAGCTATAAAGAAAAGAGTGTAACATTTACTGTACGTATCAAGGCAGTGGTTTCCTCCCAGACCAGGGAGTAGGGGTCTGGGATTTAGATGAGCCATACTGAGGCATGAGGGGTCTGGCAGTGTCGTATTTCTTACCCTTGGTGATGATTTCACAAAGGCTCACTTTTTAATAAGTTATTACGATTTACATGTATGTCTTCTATATTTTCTCTCTGTGTTCTCCATTTCACCACTTAAAAATGAACCGAACACCTTAAAAACTGGATACACATCTATGTTCATGCCCTTTGACCTGGTTATTCTCATTCAAGGAATCTGAACCACAGAAATAATCACACACTCACAAAAACTTTGATTCACAGAGATGTTCACTGCAGTGTTACTTACGATAACTCATATTTGAAAAGACCTAAATTCCCACTTGGTTAAATAGCATCGCTGACTCAATGGGCATGAACTTGAGCAAACTCCGGGAGATAGTGGAGGACAGGGAAGCCTGGCGTGCTCCAGTCTGTGGAGTTGCAAAGAGTCAGACACAGCCTAGTGACTCAAGAACAGGAACAACAACAAATTCTCACTTACAGATAAATACTTAAATACATTATAGTATATCCACAGTGCGGACAGTGATTTAGCCATTTAAAAGTCTGCTGTCAAAGTCTATTTAATGAAACAGAAGCATGGTCAAGATACATGGATAAATGGGGAGGAAAAGAGTGGAGTAAATTACATATAGACTGTGATCCCAATATTGTCAATATATCTTATGTATTCATACCAAAAAAAGACAGGAAAGAAATGTACAAAAATGACAAGAGTAGTTACATGTGGGCAGTGGGATTATGGGTATTTGTTTTCTTCTTTACACTTACATTTCCCAAATTTTCTATAATGGATGCATTGAATATGTTACTTTTATGCTTTAATACATTGGTCCCCGTTTTTTTTTAATTTGGACCTCAGATGCACACAGTTAGTTAACAGCACTCTTTAGGCCATGCACACCATCAGTGACATCAGAGTATGGCCTCTATTTTATTTTCATTTATTTTTGCCTTCATCACCCATTTCTCCTCCTCCTTTCCCCCTCCCCACCCTCCCATGGACACCCACTTGGGTATATTTTAAGTGTGTTTTTTCTGCCCATCTGCCATACATTTATTTGGATATAAGTGTATCCAGATAGACATAGTAAAATATATATATAAAAAGAGATAAAATGTTGTCTTATGGTTGCTTGTTTATAAGTTAAAGTTAGTTGCTCAGTCGTGTTTGACTCTTTGCGACCCCGTGGACTGTAGCCCGCCAGGCTTCTCCGTCCATGGCATTTTCCAGACAAGAATACCAGAGTGGATTGCCATTTCCTTCTCCAGGGGATCTTCCTGACCCAGGGATTGAACCCAGGTCTTCAGCCTTGCAGGCAGACTCTATCATCTGAGTCACCAGGGAAGCCCAAAGGTTGTTTATAAATTTTTACATAAATGTTACAGGGTTACACATCCCATGCTATGTTACTTTTTTCACTCAACCTCTTTCTTTTCTTTTTTTTCTTTTTTTTTTTTTTGAGATCATTCCTTGTTGCTCTTTGTAAATATAACTCGTTACTTCTGACTGTTGCTTAGGATTCCATTATGTGAACGTATCACAGTAGTAGATTGCTGGCTCTTCCCCAAATATGGTTTCCTTCTCCTCCAGGACACACGGAATGACTACATTTCCCAGCTTCCCTTGCAGGGAGGCAGCGTCACATAACAGCTTTAGCCCATAGATGCCAGGACATGCCATGCGTATCGCCTCCAGTCCTGGCCGTTAGAACCTCTCTCATGCCCTCTCCTCCATACTCGTTTCCCTTCGAAATTGACTGAGATGATGACCCCAGGGTGACCCCTCAGCCTGGATCTGAAAGCCTGCATGGAGTGGAGACAGACTACCCACTGGTAACTTTCACCTTGGATCACCTTACTGAGCAAATAGTGAAATGTCCTTGGGGTCCGAGACTTCACATACTTTATGGTCTGTTTATTATAGCTGATATTAACCCTAACCAGTAAAACTATGTTCTACCTCTCCATTTCCTAGTGCTAGAAACCATTGCAAACTCTGAAGCAACGTATCACAAACATCCTCGTGTATATTTCCATTTGTATCTGTGAGCAAGTATTTTTCAGGTTGTCAATCCAAACTGGAATTGCTGCGTCATCAGCTCTGTGTGTCTTTTGCTTACCTTCGACCAAAGAGATGGCAGAAGCATCCGGCTTTAGGGCATAGTGACAGCAGAGGTTTTGGTTTTCAGGTGTCTGAGCTCAGCAGGACCATTCCAGGAGCCCCCCACAGAGTGGTTTGGGCACCATTCTTTGGGGTCTGGTTGCCAAGACTGACTTCCTGGACACCCTTGAGATTCTGTGAGCTCCTTATAACCATTCATAAAGTTCTACGCAGTTTCTCTTGTTTACAGCTGCAAGTCTGTGACCTACACTAAATTAGGAGCTAGCTAACGTTTTGGGTAAAGGGCCAGTTAGTAAATATGTTAGGCTATCAAGGTTGTACAGTCTGTGTCACAACTATGTGCTTCTGCCACTGGAGTGCTAAGGGCAGCGAGAGACAATATGTAAATGAATGAGTGTGGCGGTGTTCCACTAAAACTTTATTTATACAAACAGTAGCCAGCAGGCTGTAGTTTGCCAATCCTTGGGCTAGACTTAAAAAAAGAAAAAAATAGATCTCACCTTTCTCTAAATCTCTATGTAGACATTTATATCGTGTTTCCTGGTCTTGGCTCTTTGGGGTTTTGTTCGTTTAATATTTTTTTTATTTAGCTGTGCCAGGTCTTATTTGGGGCACACGGGATCTTTACTCTCAGCATGCAGCATCTTCTCGATGCAGCATGTGGGATCTCACTGCAGCACCCCGGAGCAAACCCCAGGCCCCGCACTGGGAGCGTGGAGTCTTAGCCACTGGATCATCTAGGAAGTCTTTTTTGTTTTCCCTTGAAATGGCCTTGGCTCCTTGGTAACCGCCTCTCTTCAATCTATTTTGGGGTCCCACATAGGGTCTAACACATCGCCTTACTTACAGTGAACTGATGGAATGAATAAAGGAGTGAATGCATGAAAAAACGGACGACGTTGATTTCAAGGTGGTCCTGATGAACAGCCCAGGCAAAGGCCCATCAGAACAGCAGCCAAGTGAAGACCACCTGTAGGACCGAAGTGCTGTACCAGCAGGATCCAGTCCTGCTGCATTGAGCCCACCCTCTGCCCCCCAAACCCCACACCCACCCAGCCAGACTTCATCCCACGTCCCCGGTAGGCACCAGGTTAGGGGCCCAGTTTCCAAATTTCAGAAGCTAATGAGGAACGGCGGCAACTGTGGGGGACTCAGTTCTCCAAAGCAAATTGTGTTCCAGTGACTAATCCATCTCTCACTCTCTATATTTTTATTCATGCCGGCAGAAATGTGTATGAGTCAGAGTTCCTGTTGGAGAATTTTTTTTAATGCATTATTGTGTGTGTATCTCCAGCCTGCAGACCTGTAAGATCTGGGTGCTGTGGCAGGGGGCTAATGATTTCAGCAGCAACAACAAAAGCTGTCAAGTCACACTAACCAGGACACCTTCTCCCCACTGTCATCAGCATCCAACAACAGCAACAAAAAAAAAAAAAGAAGAAAGAAAGAAAAAAATAATTGATTCAACACCCAATTGAAGATGTGACCCATGAAGTACTGAGACGGCCACAGACTTACACATTCTCCTGCCAATACCTTTCCCTTCTTTTAAGACCCTGCTGTGTTTGGGACTGACAGGTATTAATACACATTGCTATATTTAAAATGGATAACCAACACGGTCCTGCTGTATAAAACCTTCTCAATGGTATGTGGCAGCCTGGATGGGGAAGAATGGATACATGCCTATGTATGGCTAAGGCCCTTTGCTGTCCACCTGCAACTCTCAAAAAATTGTTAATCGGCTATACTCCAATATAAAATAAAAAGCTTAAAAAAAAAAAAAAAAAAAACCAGGCCACAGCATCCCTTCCTTTCAGAAAGCCTTCTTGATTAATCTGATCTCAATGACCTTTTCCCAGCTCTAAAACCACTATGATTTGTGACTCAAATCTCCCCATCTTCTGATCACATTTCTGTCCTGCAGTGGATTCCTCCAGCCTTCAATGCAGAAAATTCCTGTTCTACTCCTTTCAACCGGCGTGTAGCATTCTTTCTGAAGTGTTAAGTCACTTCCACGTGGGTGTACTCTCTCTCTCTCCAGCCTGGTGGGGTGGACACAGCTGATTTGAAAATCATAAAGAGATGAAGTCAGATTTCCACTCAGCTCCTCACTGGCTGTGTGAGTTCACCTCTTGAAGCCTCATTTTCCACATCTATGAACAGGGATGATGTTGATAATCATGATAGCAGAATAAATATTGCTATTTCCTGAGCCACTAGACTCTGTGTTCAATACAAAGAAGAGTTTTTATTTGTTTTGCTCACTGCTGTATCTCCAGGGTCTATAACAGAGCCAAGAACTGTATAGGTACTCAACAAACATGTATTGAATAAATTAATAAATGGTTTCCCATACTTGCCTATACTATCCTCCCAGGAAGATCCACGGTCAACCTTGACTCTCTCCTTCCATATCCAGAACTCTCATCTCCCAAATCCCCTAGTTACTGTATTATTTAAGGTTTCTTAAGATGCAAGGGGCAGAAATCCAACTCAAAAAACAGTTCAAGCAAAACAGGGAACATATTGGCTCATGTAAGTAAAAAGTCTGCAGTAGCTTCAGGAACAGCTGGATCTAGGGGCTAAAAGAAATAGACTTTTTCCTGGAAGTACAGCTTGAAAGGCTATCTGGTTAGAACTGGGTCCTATGGCCAATCACTGACTCTCAGCAGCCAGGTCTGGGTCACGTGTCTTCTTCCACTAGAGAGGCTAGGAGAGTGGGTCCTACTTGAACCTTACGGACTGAAAGCGGGGAGGGAATGTTTCCAAAGATCAAGCGGGGCCCTAGCGCTAGAAAGAACAGAGGCAAAAACAAAGGACGAGGGAGACTTCTCGTGCCTCCAGTCTCACCAGCCTCCGTTCCACCCTCTACCATTCTTTCAGGTTAGCCTCCATAAAGGGCAGCCACGACCCAGCCATTCCCTGGCTCAGGCACCGCTGGTGGCTCCCTACTGCTGACGGATGCAATTATGACTTGCTCAGCTTCCCGTGGAAAGACCTCTGTGATATGATACCAGTCTGAGGAATCCGTAAGGAAGCTATTTTAAGAATCCAGAAAAGCAGTGGTAAAGCGTGGAGTTGGGTAGCAGCAAGGGAAACATCCATCATTCCACTCCTCTCATCAAAGCCAGCAATTTGGACCTCCAAGTCCAACCCTACTGGCTATTTCTCCATCCTGATTTTACTCGGTGACTCAGTAGCTCTCAGCACAGTGACATCTCCCTCCTTTTCAAAACATTTTCTTATCAGTAAATGTGAGGTGCCCTGCCCACCTTCCCCTCCCTTCCCCCATTCTCTTGCACTGCCACGTCCTACTGGCTTTCTCTGGTAATAAGACTGTATGCTCAGACCTCACCTTCTGAAGACTGACGATACCATTTTTGTAGAGGATAACCATCTCCCCTTCTCCCTATTAAAACTCCAAGTTTGGCCACCTCTGAAGACAATGAACCCCTTCCCACCTACAACAGGTAAATATTAAGGGTGCTGCTGCTGCTGCTAAGTCACTTCAGTTGTGTCCGACCCTACGGGACCCCATAGACAGCAGCCCACCAGGCTCTCTCGTCCCTGGGATTCTCCAGGCAAGAACACTGGAGTGGGCTGCCATTTCCTTCATTGCATGAAAGTGAAAAGTGAAAGTGAAGTCGCTCGGTCATGTCCTACTCTTAGAGACCCCATGGACTGCAGCCCACCAGGCTCCTCCNACCCCATAGACAGCAGCCCACCAGGCTCTCTCGTCCCTGGGATTCTCCAGGCAAGAACACTGGAGTGGGCTGCCATTTCCTTCATTGCATGAAAGTGAAAAGTGAAAGTGAAGTCGCTCGGTCATGTCCTACTCTTAGAGACCCCATGGACTGCAGCCCACCAGGCTCCTCCGTCCATGGGATTTTCCAAGCAAGAATACTAGAGTGGGGTGCCATTGTCTTCTTCGAAATCTTAAGGAGTTTTAAGGAGTCATAATCAATCATGAGAAACAGATATATGACACATCAGCCAATAAGACTTGATACAATAAGACTGAGGGCTGCAAGTTTTCTTCTCTCTTAAAACAGGACTCAGGAAAAGAAAAGCATCTCTCTGTCCTTCTGATCTGTGGATGTTGCATGAAGACTCCATGTCTGGAGCTCTGGCAGTCATATTCGGCCCACGAGGAGAGACTGTGCCATCACAGTGGATGGAAAGGACTTGGACCCTTAATACTGCTGTTAAGCCACTGAATTAGCCAACCCTGAGACTGCCCTACATAAGGTCACGTTGTTTAAACCACCATGAGTTGGGTCTTCATTCAGTTGTAGAAAAAAGTGTAGGTCACTCCAGACCCATGTGTGAGGTGTTTAGGGAACATCTTTCCAAGCAATCCTACAGGCACCTCAAAAATATGTCCCCCTTGAACCAATTATCTGCCACAGTCCCCAAAACCTTATCCACTCTCCCCTAGATGGATGGCTTCTCCAATAGTCTCTCCCAGGAGACTCTGAATCCTAGAGACCTTTTCTCATTTCCGCAGTCATTCCTTTAATCAAATCATATGTACTGAGCACCTACTGTGTACTAATCATTATGCTAAATGTAGGGGGGAAAACAGTGAATGAGACAAAGTTTCACCTCTTGACATTTATATTCTAGTCTGGGGAGAGCATAGCCCATAATAGCTAAGAACTAAACAAGGCATTTTCATAGAGAAATACAAGAAAGCGTGTACCCAGATAGGGTGATTTGGGAAAACTCTCTGAAGGAAGTAATGGTTAAGCTGAGATCTGAATGCTGAGCCAGAACCAACTCTATAAAGTGTGAGAATAGCTTCCCAGGCAGAAAAAATACAAGGGCAAAGTCCCCAAGGTTGACCCACACTTGGAACATTCCGGGACAGCAAGGAGGCTGGTGAGGTGGGAACAGCAATGATGAAAATATTAGTAGGCAATGAAGTCAAATTAGTGATGTGGAGCCAGTCCACGCGTGGATTTTATGCTGAGCACAGTGGGCACCCTGGGGAGGGATTTAAGCAAGGGCGTTTAAATCCATGACCTGATTCTGATTCCGGTTTCTAAATGGTCATACTGTTGGATGGAGAATAGCTTGCCGTAATAAAAAATAATAACAATAAAAGATCATCACCAATCCTTTTATAATACCTACTGCATACCAGCCACTGTTCTAAGCAATTTCCGTGTATTAATTCATTACCTCCTCACAACAACGGGAATGATTATGATTCTATTTTACAGATGAAGAAACTGAGGCAAAAAGAGGTAAGGTGACTTGCCCAGGGTCGCACAGTGAGTAAATCAGAGGAGCCTGGATTGCATGAAACAGGGAGCCTAGATAGAGGCTATGGTGTGTATGGTGAGAGAGGGTTGCCTGGCTTGAAAAAGAATGGATCAAGACTATAACGTCAAGGTAAGAAGGAAAGAACTTTCTGGTGGTGTGCTCAGTATCCTGTCTGTACCTTCTGATTCCCTTCTCCAGCAGGACTTTTCAGCAGCTGCCATAGCAAGACAGGTCACAGGCTCCCCGAGTTCTCCCTGCCCACTTTATGGATAGAGGTCTCCACCTCATCCCAATCCCCGTTATCCTGCAGCGCGGGCATCCTGTACATCTTACATGACCACCTCCCCACAGCGCCCGCTGCTGCAACTGACTCGGGGCCTCGGTCTTGCCCTGCCCCTCCACAGCTTTGCCTGGATCCAAAGATAAAACGCCGCCAAAAAGCCGGAGAGGAGCACTTTGTAGACGCTCCCTGGGCCTCAGCGAAGCTTTTATGGTGTTTCGGGAAGCAGAAAACAATGCCGGTGGCCCAGTGGCTCCTCGGCCAAAGACTGCAAACAAACTTGGTCCCAGTCCAGCTGCAGGTCTGAGCTCCCCGGAGGCCAGAGGGGCAGAAGGGGAGCAAGACCTGAGGTTGGCCCTGCTGTCTCAGCCTCCACCCACCCAGGCATCTCAAGGAAACCAGACCGGGGGAGAGAGAAAGCAGGCCAGAGGTGACCAGCATGACCTTTCAAGGCAAGGCAGGAGTTTCTACAGCGTGTCTGGGAATCCCCTAAGTATCTGTTCCTGGCCCCAAGGGAATAGAAGGTCAACCTCTCGGTTCCTCCTCAGCCCGGGATGGGTTCAGTGTGGGGTAAAAGTGTGAAAAGCTAGGGACCTACCCATGCCTGGGACCTGCTCTGGGACTTTCTTTAAAAAAATGAAATGCATAGAGCCTGGGCAAAGGACCTACCTGGTGCAAAGCACAGCACTAGGCTCTGGGGATTCAGAAAAAAGGAAAGCACTCTGTCCTCCAGGGCCACGGTGGAAAGGTGAGTTGTGCAGAGGCAGAGGTTTGAAGGAAAAATCAAGGATGAAGGGGCTTTTTTCAGCCACTCTTTTAGAGGCAGATAGGATCCCCCACATGCTCAGCACTATTACAAGTTTCTTGACTAACAAATCTATGGCTCTGAATTATTTTCGCTGATTCACAACAATCTTTGAATATTGCTGCTTTCTAGTTAATCTTTGTCGAAAACAAAAGGACGGAAAATTTTCCCATTCTCACCCTCCTCTCTTCCCTTCCTTCTTCTTAGAAAACGTACCCCCTTAAAATGACTAAACAGATAAAATGTGCACAAAAGAGGCATATGTTCTTTTTTTATGTAAATGTATAGGCCGTGTCCTTTTCTTTACTCTTTCTTCCGATCACTAAAGGATTATATGTATAGTGCTGGAACTTTGGAAAACCCCAGATGTGCATATGATGGCAATGAAAATCACCTATATTTTTACCATTTAGAAATAAACACTCAACACGTCAGAGTATTTCTCTCCAGGCTCTCGTAGTTATTCTATTACAAATATTCATGTGAAATTTGTTACAGTGAAGTGCACAGATTAAAGTGAGCGATTCAATGAATTTGCACAAACCCATACACCAGGTACACCTCCCAGTCAAGATCTAGAACATTCCTGTCATTCCAGAAAGTTCCCTTGGGGCTCCTTCCTGTCAACCCACAACCCCCACAGGCAACCATCCTTTTGATTCCTATCACTGTAGATTAGTTTTGCCTGTCATATAATTGGAATCACATGGTACATGCCTTTTTTGCCTGGCTTCTTTCACTCCATATAATGCTTTTAGATGTGTTCACATATCAATAGCTTGCTCCTTTTGATTGCGGAATAATGTTCTAGTGTGCGGACGTACAGTGTGCTGGTCTAGCCTCCCCATGATGGTCTTCTGTCTTGTCTCTGCTTTGAGGCTGTTACATATAAAGCCACTCTAAACGCTGGTGCACACACCTCTGTGTGGACATAGGTTTTCATTTCTTTTAAGCTAATATTTAGAAGGGGAATTGCTGAGTCACACGCTTTACTTTTATTAGAAATTGCCAGTAGCTTTCCTAAGTGGTTGTACCATTTTATATTTCCACCAGCATGGCATGTGGGTCCCAGCTGCTAACTGTTACTCATTTTTCGTTACACAGATGATACATGGGTGCATTCTTCTGCAAAGCTAAAGCACTCTTGGAGGACCACCAGGCACCTGCCGTTCCCCACAGAATCGCGCTGTCGGCTGTTTGGGGTGCTTCCTTGCAGACTCTTTCCTGTGCATTTATACACATAAATAAATACACCTAGAGAACACAGGGATTATTTTGCGGTGAATCTTTTTACAAAAATGGGAAACCTCCTCCTATTACTATTTGTTCATTGAGTTTACCACACCCAACACAAACTTGTCCCCAGCCTCCCTGCTCCGCCTAGGTAGGATGTTAGCTCAACTCTGGTAAGCTGTTTGTTCCATTCCCTGCTCTATTCTCAGTGCCTTGAGCAGTGTCAGGCAGAGAGCTGGTGCTCCATAAACATCTATGGAATGCCAGGATCGTGTCAACATTGCTGTGGAACTCCTTTTTTCCCCTCTCTGTAAGTCATAGGTTTTTCTAAGTCAACACTTAAATTCCATCTCCTTCCTTAACCTGCCACTTATATGCTGTGATAGGAATATGCACATTTTCTTTTTCATTCCCCTATGGATGGACTCTCAGGTTGCTTCCGAGTTTTCATTACTAGGAACTTTGCTGCCTTCAACATCCTGGGCTTGCCCCACCCGGCACAGTATTTCTCTAGAACAGTAGCTCAGAAGGAAATAGCGGGGTCCGAGTGAGTGCCTTGTCGTTACTCAGCTGCTCAGTTGTGTCCGACTTTTGCAGCCCCGGTGGACTATAGCACGCCAGATTCCTCTGTCCTCTACTGTCTCCCAGAGTTTGCTCAAATTCATGTCCATTGAGTCAATGATACTCTCTAACCATCTATCCTCTGCTACCCCCTTCTCCTTTTGCCTTCAACCTTTCCAAGCATCGGGGTCTTTTCCAATGAGTTGGCTCATCAGGTAGACAAAGTATTAGAGCTTCAGCTTCAGCATCAGTCCTCCCGATGAATATTCAAGTTAATTTCCTTTAGGACTGACTTGTTTGATCTCCTTGCTGTCCAAGGGACTCAAGAATCTTCTCCGGCACCACAGTTTGAAAGCATCAGTTCTTCAATGCTCAGCCTTACTTATGGTCCAACTCTCACATCCATGCATGACTACTGGAAAAGCCATAGCTTTGACTATATGGACCTTTCTTGGCAAAGCGATGTCTCTGCTTTTTAATAAGCTGTCTAGGTTTGTTATAGCTTTCCTTCCAAGGAGTAAGCATCTCTTAAGAGTCTATGGAGTGTAAATTTTAGTGAAATTGGCCAAAGGGGCAGGATCTCTCCCACCAGATATTCTGAGATCAATACATTGTCCACTTGAGAAATGGGATGGGGGAATTAACAGTAAATAGATAGAATTTCTTTTATTTGGCATATTAGGGATGGTGGAGAGAAGGTATTGATAGCTGCAGAGTTATAATAGAACCCGATTGTAGAATCATTATGTTTCTATGCCCTGGAGTCAGACACCCTGGATTCAAATTATAGCTCTGCCACCAACAAGTTGCATGGCCTCAAGCAAGTTACTCAACCTCTCTGTGCCTCAGTTTCCAATCTGAAAAATGGGAATAACAATCATAGCCACCTCCAAGAGTTGTTATGCGAATCAACACGTATCTAAAGTGCTTAGAGGAGGGATGGACACTTGTTAAATACTCAGTACGCATCCTCCACTGTTTGTATTTAATAACCAACTCAAGTTTATACTTTAAAGAACACCTGCAGGTCACTCCAGTCAGCGCTTTCACCTTCCTGGCCTGTGGTGGTGGTGGTTTAGTCGCCAAGCCGTGTCCGACTCTTGCAACCCCATGGACTGTCACCTGCCAGGCTCCTCTGCCCATGGGATTCTCCAGGCAAGAATAAAGTGGGTTGCCATTGCCTTCTCCAGGGGATCTTCCCAACCCAGGGATCCAACCCAGGTCTCCTGCATTGCAGGCAGCTTCTTTAGGGACTGAGCTATGAGCGAAGCCCCTTCCTGGCCTGTAGGCATTGGTTATTCCATCCACTGACTCAGGACATTTATTCTAGAGGAAGAAGAGGCGGGGGAGGGGGGGGGGGTCCAAGGAGGAGGGGACCCAGGGAGGAGCAGCTTTACAGGAACCAGTGGAATTTCCAGAAGCGAGGGCTGTTTGTTCAGTGGCAACAAAAGCCCCTGAACAGAGGTGAGTTCAGGGAAGACCCAGCAGTAGCCGTCGCAGCCGGGCAACCAGGGAAGCTTGGCAGTGACCTCTGGGGGTGGAGACGCTAGAGCAGACGCCAGCATCAGAGGGCCAGGGTCTGTGCTCGGGCGGAAGGATTTGGTCCCGAGCAGCAGTGCCCTTCGCGGGAATCGGGCCAGACAGGGCTCTATCTGGAAGGGGAAAAACATGTTTTGAGTTTTCAGGGTAGAAGATGTGAGCAGGTTTAAGGGGAAAAAATTATTTCAGGAGTCCTGACTGCAGGATCTGAGAAGAACAGACCTCTCAAGGCTGGTGTGTTCAGGGTCTGACCCTCTCAGAAAGTTCCTGCTGTGGTTAGATGTTCCACCAATGTCTATTGAACAGATAACCATGGGGAGGGAAAATGTGCCCCACCCAGCCACCCACCCCCACATTCACTAACCTCATCATGAAACATAAAAAGTACAGTCCCCACCCCTGATTAAGGGTGGATCCCAATCTAGTTTGGAAAAGGACACAGGAACATGAGAAACGTAAAATCATAACGAAAGATTCAAAACATGGGAGGTAGACCTGATATAGAAGAAAGACTGCAAGCTAGCCACCTACACAAGGCTTTAGTGGCCCGGCAGGAGATATTTTCAGTTTTGACTTGGTTGCCATCAATTATATCTAGAAAGTTTTCACAGGAATATCTAAATTTCTTATACCCCGCATCCTGAACATCAGCAAATTCTATAGCTTCACCTTCAAAATGCAAATCTCCAGAGGCCAGTGACGTCTCTCCACCTCCGTTCCCACCACGTCCTGTCAGAGGGATACGGTGAAGACCTAGGTCTGGTCCTCTCTCTCCTCTGCTTAGAACCTTCCATGGCTCCCACCTACTCAGACCTAAAGCTGAAGTCCTCCCAGCGGCCGTAAAGTGCCGCATGGTCTGGCCCCGTGACCTCTCTGCCCTCAACGACTTTGACTCTGCCCCTCACTCCCTCTGCTCCAGCTACACAGCTTACCTCTCACTGTTCCTGTGACCCTCCAGCCTGGCTCCCTCTTTAGGACTTTGTATTGTTTCTCTCTCTGCCTGGGAGGGCAGCTCTCCTCCTGGGAGGGGAGGGTACAGTACGGCTCCTTCTGGGACTCTTTCCAGCCTTTGCTCAATCTCAGAGGTTCCCCTGACACCCCGCCTGAAAGCCCACATTCCCCCGACACTTCTGCCCCCTGCCCTGTGTTACGTTTCTCCATCGCACTTGCCACCATCGAACCTGCTATTTCGTTCACATCGGGCCTCCGTGAGTTTGCAAGCAGTGTCTTCTGGCTATTTCACCCTCAATGGATTCTCCGGTGCCCAGAACCGTCCCAGCACATAGTAACGTGAGCAATGCGTGCATTCCCAGTTTCTCTTAACAATCAGGAGAATTTGGCAACAACGGGCTAGATAAGGAGGTGCTTTCTACACTTCTTCTTCTTTCTTTTTAATATTCATTTATTTATTTTTGGTCGTACTGCTCCAAGGCACGGAGGACCTTAGTTCCCTAACCAGGGATCCAACCCACACCCCCTGCACAGGACGTGCAGAGCTCTAACCCCTGGGCCGCCAGGGAATTCCCAAGAGGTGGCACCTTGAGCCCTGCTTTTCTGCTCAGTCTTCTCCTCCCTGCCCTGCGCCTGCTGCCCTCCTTGCCTGGAGCACCCTTCTCCCACTGGCCTGGCAAGCTGCTCTTCACCCACCAAGTCAGGGGTGGACGAAATCCAGCCACCAGCTGAATCCAGCCCACTGGCTGTTTTCGGGCTGCCTGTGAGCTAAGAATGGTTTTTACAGTTTTAAATGACTGGAGGGAAGAAAGAAGAAGACTACTTCGTGACATGTGAAAATTACATGAAATTCACATTTCCCAGTCCCTAAATAAACTTGTATTGGCGCCCGCCACGCCCAGCCGTTTACCTGTCCTCTGGGCCTGCCTTTGTGCAGCAACAGACAGAACAACAGAACGGCAGAGACAGCGTGGCCTGCAAAGCCTGAAATATTTTATCTGGTCCTTTACAGGAAACGTTTGCCAACCCTGTTCTGAATCCCTTCTTGAGATGAACAAAAACCAAAAACCACCAACGTCTTTCTCAGCCTTACCTTCTCTCTGAAAACCTCCTTTGTTCCTGGGGATTCCCTATGGCCCCGGGAACCGAGTCACATCACTGGACAGCCCCTACTCGCTGGCCACCGCTTGCTGGCTCTGTGTTTGTCCCCTTCGTCCTTGAGGACTGGGACCTGCAGGCTGAAGTCCCCCAGCACTGAACGCGTTGCCTGGTCGTCAGTAAATACTGGCTAAGCTTTTCTGAGGACTCAGGGCCACCCCTTCTGTACTCTGGGCTCAGTTTTGCCAGGTGTATAGTGGGAGCCTTGATTCCTAAGATTTTCAGCACTGTGGAGAAAGCCTATCTGAGTCCTTGCCAGGTTGTATGAGACTATTTGTGAAAACAGATTTTTTGAAAAAACAAAACTTATTTTTATTCATTTTGCTGTCCTGGGTCTTTGTTGTGGCATGTGGGATCTAGTTCCTTGACCAGGGACTGAACCCAGGCCCTCTGCATTGGGAGTGCAAACCCTTAGCCACTGAACCACCAGGGAAGTCCCCGTGTTCCTCTGGCCCAAAGACTTGTTTACTGTGCACCATTTTTAAAGGCTTGTGGCAGGGGCGCGTTGCACTGGGTCTTTGTGGCGGTGCGCAGTCTTTCTCTAGTTGTGGCGAGCAGGGGCTTCTCCCTAGCAGCTGAAGTCTGTGGGCTTCTCGTTGCGGTGGGTTTTCATGTTTCAGAGCACAGACTCTAGCAGCAAGAGTTTCAGTAGCTGCGAGTCCCAGGCTCTAGAGCGCACGCGCAGTAGCTGCGACACAGGGGCTTTCGTTGCTGACAGCACATGGAATCTTCCTGGACCAGGGATCAAACCTTTGTCCCCTGCATTGGCAGGCTGATGCTTATCCACTGGACTGCCGCGGAAGTCCAAAACAGATTCTTTTTATTTTTATTTCTGTGAAAAAGTGCATTGCGAGAGTGCCGAAGGTCACAGACTCATGGACTGTGGACCCGACTTCAGCCCAAATTTGTCTGGCTTGGCGTGCATGCTTTCTAATTTTTTTGTTACTTCGATGTCAGTAAAAACCAGACCTACTATAAACTGGCACACTTTAGTCACAAGCACTATCCATCCAGCTCTTGTGGGCATTTGAGTTGGCTGTCACTGGATGGAGAGTTAAAAGATCCTTCTGGTCAGAATGTCCAAGAGTCCTAAAGAAGCCTCTAGAGTCAAAGGTTGGGCATGTAATTAGGCCAGTTTTCCCAAACCTGGAAAGATGTGAATCACCCAGACAGTGTACACAGTGCACACACCAGAACCACGGAATCCTACTCCCCATATTTTGCACTGCTGGATATGGATTTTTTAATTCTCCCCAGAGGCTTATGTATTGCAGGTGAGAAGAATTATGTATCAAATCAAACTCTGCAGATGTCAGTTTTTCTGTACCTGTCAGACAGACTTACAAATTTACCTATGTCTCGACCCAGCAAGTTCACTTTTGGGACTCTGTCTTTCCAACCAGTGCTTCTTAAACTTCAATATGCATACAAATCCCTTGGGCATCTTTTAAAGACTTAGATCCTGATCCAGCTGGTCCAGGGTGGGGTCTGTGATACTGCAGTTCTAACCAAGCTCTCAGCTGATGCCAGCTACTGGCCCTGGAACAGTTTAAGAAGCAAGGGTCTGTATCTCCCCACATACATACCCAGTGATGTAAATGCAAAGGCTCTCCTTGTTCCCTAGTCTATAGTTGAAAGTATCGGAAATATTCTGAATCTCCATCCACCATGAAGTGTGAAATGTTAGTTACTTGGTTGTGCCTGACTCTTTTGGATCCCATGGACTGTAGCCTGTCCAGCTCCTCTGTCCAGGGAATTCTCCAGGCAAGAATACTGGAGTGGGAAGCCATTCCTTTCTCCAGGGGATCTTCCCGACCCAGGGATCGAACCAAGGTCTCCTGCACTCCAGGCAGACTCTTCACCATCTGAGCCACCAGGGAAGCCATGCATCAACAGGGGACCAGTCGAAGAGGTGCATCCCTGCGACAGAATATTACACTGCCCTGAAAAATATCGAGGCAGCTCTTTGTGAAATGACATGGAATTGTCTCCAAGAAGGACTATTAAACAAACAAATTAAGGGGCA
Source organism: Oreotragus oreotragus (assembly GCA_006410675.1). Taxonomy (NCBI): domain Eukaryota; kingdom Metazoa; phylum Chordata; class Mammalia; order Artiodactyla; family Bovidae; genus Oreotragus; species Oreotragus oreotragus. Next base: position 192,598 of record SJYX01003776.1, read on the forward strand.
GAACAGTGAGTAGAACGCGTACATTCTGTGTATAAATTGTTGGGTTGGAATATTCATATTCATATTGACTTGTAGAAGCTCAGAATAGCCTGGCAGAAGAAACTGGTAACCAAGTGCCTCTGGAGAGAGGAAACGAGTGGATAGATGACGGGAGAGAAAGGGTGACATTTTCCTGTACCATTTGAATTTTGAACTATGTGAATATAATACTTTTTCCAAAAAATAAAATTTAAATTATAATGATGCCCAAATAGAAAAGAATCACTATGCGCTTCTAATGCTCACACATGAATTTAGACCATTAGAAAAGCAGTTCCAGGGCGGGTCATCCCCTCCTTTGGTACATCACATACCTATGTGCGTGCACACACACACACTTGCATAGAGCTCTGAGGACAGTCTGTGCAGGGTGTTGGCAAGGAGACTGGGATTAAACGCAGCAAACCTCCGTTGGATCTCAGTTCCACCAGCTGAGTGGCATAGGGCAAGACATGCCGCCTCAATGAGCCCCATTTCATGGGAACAATCAAAATAACACTGGCTGCCCTGCAGACCTGGGATGAGGGGTAAATGCTTCTAAAGCTGTCAAGTGTCCACATGAAAAGACTTATTATACCAAGAGCCCTGATAGTGGGCCAGGGCTGGGGCAGCCCCCGCCTGGCCTCGCGGGGTCTCATGCTTAACCTCCCAGGGCACCGTGCAAGGTGGAAACCCAACACCACATGACCTTTGCAGTCAGGCCACAGCTGCTCTGAGCGAGCCCTGGGGGTGTAATCTCCAACTCTCCGCCCACCCTCTGGTCCAGCTGCCAGGCTGAGTCACACGGGGCAAGGGACAGCACATGACCTGTGTGTGGGACTCTTGTGAGAGTAGTGGCTGGGGGAGGACGGGAAAAGCCGCAAGAGGCTGCCACTCCCCTCTCAGTGGGAAATTTCCTACCCAGGGAGATCTAAGCTTGACCTTAGGTCCTGAACTCAGCTGGTTGCCTGGCTGTCTGGCAGAACTCCTCCTCCAGGAAGCCCACCGTGTGTGTGTGTGTGTGTGTGTGTGTGTACACGCATGCGTGTGTGGCAGAGACAGAAAGCATACAAGGAGATGATAATAAAGCTAAGGAATATTGAGCACTTGCTGTACGCCAATTTCTGTCCTATGTGTCTCACAGATTAAACTCAGTTGGGACTTCCCTGGTGCTCCAGTGGCTAAGACTCCACACTCCCAATGCAGGGGGCCCGGGTTTGATCCCTGGTCAGGAAATTAGATCTCGCCTGCCACAACTAAGAGTTCACACGCTACAGTTAAAGATCCCATGTGCTGCTACTAAGACTCAGCATAGCCAAATAAATAACTTTTTAAATGAATTAATTCAGTGAATCTTTGCTGATACCAGCAACATGATCGTCATCATCCCCACTTTCCAGATGAGGAGACTGAGGCCCAAGGCAGCTTACCCCAGAGCCCCAGCTCTGAACCTCTTGGCCACAGGCAATTTCATTCTTGGAAGGGGTTTCTCAGGTGTCCCTTATGTAGGCATCTGGCAGTGTGAAAGTGAAGTCGCTCAATTGTGCCTGACCCTTTGCGACCCCATGGACAGTAGCCTGCACCAAGCTCCTCCGTCCATGGGACTTTCCAGGCAAGAGTACTGGAGTGGGTTGCCATTGCCTTCTCCACGGGATCTTCCAAATTAACCTTATGCTTCGTGTCACACAGTGTCAGTTTCCTCACCTGTAAAATGAGGATCATCGTAGCAATACCCACCTTTCAGGGTGTTTGCAGTTTCGGCGATGAGGTATTGAAAGTCCTGCAGGCAAGACCTTTCACCTGATATCAACTATTCTGAAAAATCATCATTGTTAATAAGATTGTCATGCCTAATCTTATCTAGTACAACTGAAAGAGGTATTAAAAAAAAAAAAAAAAAACCCAGTCCTCTGCAAGAAGGAATCAAATCTCTCTTTTTAGCAATTTGTTCATATCATTCATCTACAAGTAACCTAAATCTCTTGTCTCTTTTCCTGTTCCTGTCAACCCCTGTAAGAAAGCAAGATAGGGTTAGCAAAATAAAATTTGCAGCTCTGGGTCAAAACCACTTTTTTTTAAAAAAAAGACATCAAGAATCTTGATTTCTGCTGAGAGATTGTCACAGAAGAGAAACCTACATGGGGGAGCAAGTCCAGCCTAGTGGCAGGGGGACAGATGAAATTTTTTCAAGATCACTTCCATCTCTATGTCCACTTGGAGATTAATTCAACAATTATTTAGTAAGTATTTGGGCTGTTCCAGGCACCTGCTGGGGACTACGGAGATGGCATGAAAAATTCCCATCTCACGGAGCTGGCCTTTTGGAAGAGGAGACAGACAATAAACTTGTAAAGAGATCATCTAATGCCAAGTGTCAAGAGATGCCACGAAGAAAAATAAAGGAGTAAAGGCATGGAAATTAAAAGACACTTGCTCCTTGGAAGGAAAGTTATGACAAACCTAGATAGCGTATTAAAAAGCAGAGACATCACTTTCCTGACAAAGGTCCATATAGTCCAAGCCATGGGTTTTTCAGGAGTCATGAACAGATGTGAGAGCTGGACATAAAGATGGCTGAATACTGAAGAATCGATGCTTTCGAACTGTGGTGCTGGAGGAGACTCTTGAGAGTCCCTTGGACTCAAAGGAGATCAAACCAGTAAATCCTAAAGGAAATCAACCCTGAATATTCACTGGAATGACTGGTGCTGAAGCTGAAGCTCCAATACTTTGACCACTTGATGTGAGAGCCGACTCGTTGGAAAAGACCCTGAGGCTGGGAAAGAAGGCAGGTTGTAAAGTGGGTGACAGAGGATGAGATGGTTGGATGGCATCACCAACTAAATGGACATGAGTTTGAGAAAACTCCGGGAGATAGTGAAGGACAGGGAAGCCTGGGGTGCTGCAGTCCATGGGGTCACAAAGAGAGGGACACGACTCGGTGACTGAACCACATCAGCAAGGACCTTGAGAGATGTAGGAGCTGAGAACTGTTATTTTTAACAGAGTGATCTGGGACGGCCTCTTGGAGATATTTAAGTGAAGAGCTAATAAACTGAGGGTTGAGAGAGTGAATAGCATGTGCAAAGGCCCTGAGGCAGTCAGGGGGGAGAATGGTAGGAAATGAGTTTGGATAGACAGGCAAGGCCTTGCTTCTCTCTTGCTCTCTCATCTGAAACACTGGGATGAAGACAGCAGCCTGCTACCCCACCTCCACCCAGGAGCCACCAAGATATAATGAAGGGAAAGAGCTTTGAGAAGGAGTGTGTGTGTGTGTGTGTGTGTGTGTGTGTGTGTATGTGCTCAGTCACTCATTCGTGTCCGACTTTTGCAACCCCACAGACTGTAGCCCCCCAGGCTTCTCTGTCCATGGAATTTTCCAGGCAAAGAATATTGGAGTGGGTTGCCATTTCCTCCTCCAGGGGATCTTCCCAACCCAGGGGTGGATCCTGCGTGTCCTGCATTTCGTGCATTGGCAGGCAGATTCTTCACCACTGCACCGTCTGGGAAGCCCCTTGAGGGGAGACCGGGCAGCTGATCAGAATGTCACGAGTGGACACACGGAACAAGGCCCATGCCAGGGGCACTTACTGACAGCACTTTTCTCCTCCTGCCTGGTGATTCTGTTATCCTAAAGACCATACTGGGTGAGCCCAAGGTTCAATCATTTCCCTTCTCTCACTCCAGGGAGGGAAAAGCTAGGGAGCAGGGAGATCTGCCCAAGCCCACCTAATACATTCCTGCTAGGGCCCTGGTTTTCAGGACTTGGCTCCAAAATATAACAAATATTGACTCATCCAACTCTCAGGTGAAAGATGAGAGCAAATAAAATCAATACTCTTGTCTCCTTAAGAAGTTACTTCCCCCAGGGCAAGAAGGAGGTGAGACTATTTGTTGAGGGGTTGCCGCTGGGTGAGGAACACTTTGCAAAGCAAATTACATGTGTTAAATGAGCAATTTATCCCAAAGACTGGTTTCTTTGGTCTCAGCGACTTCTCATTTGTGCTTTTCAGAACATTCCCCTGATCTTCTTGGGTCTTCTCAGCCCATGCTGAGTGCTTCATCACCTTTCCACAGATGAGGACATTCAGGCCCAGAGTAGTGAAATTGCTCATCTGAGGCTGTACAGCCAGTTTATTTATTCAGTCAGCATATAGGCACCGCGGTGAATGGGGGGGAAACAGCAAGGAACAGACCATGCAGAAAATAACACAACGAGCAAGCTAATTTCAGAGAACACCAGGAGTACGGATGAAATAAAACAGAGGGACCGGCAAGACTAATGGAGTGTTGGTTGGAGAAGGGCCCCAGGGGAGGTGACATATAAGCGGGGCCAGAAGCAACCAAGCACATTCTGAGCCAGGCAGTAGAGGGTTCCAGGCCTTGGGACCACACGTGCAAAGGCCCTGTGGTTGGAACAAGCGTGGTGTTGGAGGAACAGAAAGGAAAGGCCAGTGTGGCTGGAGCAGGGCAGACCAGGAGGAGGCAAGTGAGAGATGAGGAGATCAGAGAGATGGGTGGGGCCTCTCAGGCCCCTGTGGACTCTGTCCTAAGAGCCGTGGCTGTCGGTGGAGGGTTCTGGGATTAGTGTTAAATCTTCTTCAGAACCAAGGCTCAGTCGTCCACAGCTCCCTTTGGCCTCCTGCGCATCCCGGGACTTCCTCAGCTGACCCTGAAGTTCCTGGTTGTACCCCTGTCTCATGACTCTAAGTCCCTGCCCCGCCCCACCCCTGGCTCTGATTACCCACAAGCTCAGCAGCAACTGGCTTTCTCACACAAAAGCAGGTCTTTACCTCGGGTTCTCAAGTTCCCCCTCGCTGGGAGTCTTGCAGCAGATGAACTGACATCTCGGTCCTCTAGGGAAAGGCAGCGAGCGGAGATGTTCAGGAGTGACTCTGAACTAGGTTGGAAGGCAGGGAGAACGTGGGCCAGATATGAATGAGGTGCTTATCGGCCCTGCCCTGGGGACAGGCTTCTGCGGGCCAGAGCTGTCTCCTCAGGCCTCACTCCTGGTGTTAGGTGATGGCAGATCGGATACCAGAGTGAGGCTGGCCAAAAATAACCAAGCATGGGACAGCTTCTATGGGACCCTTGTTGGGGAGGTGTGAGTCCTCACTCCCCAGAAAATCATGGTTTGGTCCTCAAACCATGGGACCTCCCAAACCCTTCCTTGGTGATATCTTTCTTTGCTATAGATACTTGTCTCTCTCTTTTTTTAAAAAAATTGAGTCTTAACTATGACATTATGTGAATTTCAAATATAAAACATAATAACTTGATATTTGTAAATACTGCAAAATGATCACCTCAGTAAATCCAGTTAACATCCATCACCACACACGGTTACAATTTTGTGTCTTGTGATGAGAACTTTTACGATCTACTCTCAGCATATTTTAAATATGCAATATGGTATTGTTAACTATAGCCACCATGCTATATGTTACATCTCTAGGATTCATTTCATATTTTGAATTTTGTGTCTTTGGATCTCCTGTATTCATTTTGCCCACCCTCAGCCCCCACCTCTGGCAGCCATAAGTCTCCTGAATGTTAATAATAATAGCTCAGATTTATGGAGCTCTTGGGATTCCCAGTGGTAAAGAATCCACCTACGATGCAGGAGACACAGGGGATGCAAGTTCAATCCGTGGGAAGGGAAGATCCCCAAGAGGAGGAAATGGGAACCCACTTCAGTATTCTTGCCTGGGAAATTTCATGGACAGAGGAGCCTGGTGGGCTACACTCCAAGGGGTCACAAAGAGTCAGACACAACTGAGCACACACACGTTTGCACACGCATTGAGCTCTTACTGTATACTATGCATAGAATTAAGTACTTTGAAGTTTTCATTCATAAAAGCATCTATGTCCTGTGGAAATAAAAAGATTCTTAGAAAACTTGGTGATTTTTATGGATTTTTCAAAAGCCAGCTAAGTCAAAACAACTACAAAAACAAAACCAGTGAGTTTGTTTAACCCCCCTCTCTGCCCTCATAACATGCCATCTGAAAGACCCTCCCACGTGATGGCACACAACTGCTGTGGAAGCATCCTTCAGGAAGACCTTTCAGACGCAAATCGAGACGCCAGCCTCACTTCACATGCATTAGGGTAGTTGCTATTTAAAAACAAAATATTGGCAGAGATGTGGATAAATTGGAATCCTTACGCATTGCTGGTAAGAATGTAAAATGATGCAGCCACTGGAAAACAGTATGGTGGGTCCTCAAGGATTACCATATGACGCAGTGATTCCTCTTCTGGGTGTACATCCCCAAAGAATTGAAAGCGGTAACTCAAACAGATATTTGCACACCTATGTTCATAGCAGCATTAGTCACAATTGCCAGAAGGTGAAGGCCACCCAAGTGTCCCTCAATGAATAATGGGTAAGCAAAACGCGATACATACACACCTCAGGATACTCTCCAGCCTTAAAGAGGAAAGGACCCTGACACAGACTACAGCGCGAACGACCCTTGAAAAGTCAACATGAAGGGAAACAAGCAAGTCACCAAAGGACAGACACTGTATGATTATGAGGCATCTAGGTAGCTGAGCTCATAGAGACAGAAGCATAACAGTAGTTGTCAGGGGCTGGGGAGAGAGGGCACAGAAGAGTTCCTGTTCAACGGGTAGAGAGTTCCAGTTCAGCAGTTCTGGAGATGGATGGTGGGGTAGCTGTCCAACAGTGTAAATAGACTTGCTGCTGTTCAGTCTCCCAGTCCTGTCCAACTCTTTGAGACCCCGTGGACTGTAGCACACAAGGCCTCCCTGTCTCTCACCATCTCCCAGAGTTTGCCCAAGTTCATGTCCATTGCATTGGTGATGCCATCCAGCCATCTCATCCTCTGACACCCTTTTCTTCTGCCCACAATCTTTCCCAGCATCAGGGACTTTGCAATGAGTCAGCTGTTCACATCAGGTGACCAAAGTACTGGAGCTTCAGCTTCAGNATCTCCCAGAGTTTGCCCAAGTTCATGTCCATTGCATTGGTGATGCCATCCAGCCATCTCATCCTCTGACACCCTTTTCTTCTGCCCACAATCTTTCCCAGCATCAGGGACTTTGCAATGAGTCAGCTGTTCACATCAGGTGACCAAAGTACTGGAGCTTCAGCTTCAGCATCAGTCCTTCCAATGAGTATTCGGGATTGATTTCCTATAAGAGTGACTGGTTGGATCTCCTTGCAGTCCAAGGGACTCTCAGGAGTCTTCTCCAGCACCACAGTTGGAAGGTATCAGTTCTTTGGTGCTCTGCCTTCCTCACGGTCCAGCTCTCACAACTGTATGTGACCACTGATGCCACTGAACTATAGGTTTTAAAATGATTAAGATGATAAGTTGTGTGTTAGGTATATTTTATCACAATTAAGCAGTTTAAAAATAAAGATGCCCCAGACTCTTTGCTGGGGCCCAGAGAGGAGATCTCTTTCTGATGGGGAGGACAAGGTTTTGACTGCAGCCCTGTGGCCCCATTCAGCTCCTTCTGAACATTAATGATCTGAGGCTAGCCTCTGGGACCCTAAGAGAAGCCATCTCGGATTGGGCCCCAGGACAGTAGGGCAGTGAAGGAGGTGGAGAGGGATGAAATGGAAAGTCTAAGGTTGATTTAGGGGGTAAGGGACCTTGAACAGTTTATTCTGCCTCCTGGGACCTCAGTTCCCCCATCTGTACAAGTGATGGGAATGGACTTCAGAAATTATATCCGGCCCCCAACATGTCTTGCTTGGCCCTCGCAAGATTTAAAATTGGGAGATTTCTGAACCTCCCAGTGGCCCCAGGGGTTGGGAGTTCACCTGCAGGAGACATGGGTGCGGTCCCGGGTCTGGGAAGTTCCCACGTGCCAAGGAGCAACTAAGCTCGTGTACCCCAACTCCGGAGCCTGAGCTCCCAGAACCCCTACTCCACGACAAGAGAAGCCCCCTCAATGTGAAGCCTGTGCACCGCAGTAAGAAAGTAGCCCGTGGGTACAGCAAAGCCCCGGTGCAGCCAAAGATGGAAAGAACACAAAGAATTTAAAAATTAATTAAATTGGGAGATTTCCCCCAGAAGGCCGAGCCACCACGGTCTGTCCCTCCGTGGTCCCTGCCATCCGAGGCGGCCCCCTTGGACAGGGCCAGTGAGCCCCCTGCCATTCCCCCACGGGCCTGAACCTTCCCTCACGGGCCCTGCAGGTGGCCGAGTCTGCAAAGCCTGAACAAGGTGACATCCGAGGGCCCTCCTGCTTCAGTGACAGTCTCCTGGGTGAGGATTTCCTTGAAAACACAGCTCTGAGGTTTCTGACCAGGGGACCCACTGAACCTGGGATCTCTTTTTTCCTGAACTCCTAACCCCAGCATGCCACAGACCAATTCTCTAAATCAGGGAACCCCACAAGCCCCCACCGACAACCCACAACTTGACTTCTTACCTCAGTTTTCTGGGGTTCCCAGCAGAAAAGGAAAAGAGCCTACAATGATACCCACCCAAGGCCTCCTTGTTGGAGGGGCTTTAAGACAATCACCTCCTTTCCACCCTCCATCTCTAAGCTTATATCAAGTAAAAAAGCAGGACTTCCCTGGTGGGGCAGTGGATAAGAATCCGCCCGCCAATACTGGTGACCTGGGTTTCGGTCCCTGGTTCGAGAAGATTCCAAATGCTGAGCAGCAGCTAAGGCCGTGTGCCCCAACTAGTTCACTTCGCTACTGAGCCTGCGCGCTGGAGACCGGGAGCCTCAACAAGAGAAGTCACTGAGATGAGAAGCCCCCACACCGCAAGCAGGGAAAGCCTCGGTAAAGCGACGAACGAAAATAAGTGAATAAATAAAAATTATTTTGAAAAGATAAAAACAAAATGCACCCCTCTTAAATTCTTGTGATTGTTCCCTGACAATTCAAATAGGAGAAACAGAAAGGAACATTGTCATCCTCTTTTTTCGCCGCCTCACCATCCATTAATACGGATAATGGCTATTTTTAGTTGAACATTTGCTGTGTACCAGGCTTTCTTCTAAGCACTTTGCATACTGTTTCATTTAGTCCTCACAACAAGCAGATGAGGTAGGTGCTATTTTAGCCCCATTTTACAGAGGAGGCAACGGAGGCACAGCCCACACAGGGGTGGGGAAGAGACATCAGCTCCCCCACCTCTTATGATCTTACCTCGGACAAGTCACTTCCTCTCTCCAGGTCTCAGTTTTTGCATCTGTGAAATCTCTAAGCTGTGCAAGGTCATCATGATGGTCTACACTTTTGGTTATGCTTTGAACACATTTCCTAACAATCAAAGCATACATGAAAAGAATGAATTTGAAACTACCTACCTGCCAGTGTTGGGTGTGTGTGTGCGTGTGTTTTAAAAGCCAATTAATTGGTAATTCGTTGCATTTTTTTATTTCCCACTCGGGACAGTAGAACAGCTCCCACAGAAAACCATAGGAAGAAGGACCTTTCTGCCAGCAACAAGGTGGTACCCGGAGAATACACCATCAGCCTTCTCAAGCACAGCCATGGAAAGGCCTTCAAAGAGCGTGCTCCTCGGACACTCAGGGAGATCCAGAAGTCTGCTGTGAAGGAGACATGCATTCTGGCTCTGAGCATTGACTCAGACCAGAGGAATAAGGACTGTCTGCTAATATAGCTGTGGGTCGAACAGTCACCAGACAAGCTCTGTACAACGGCTCCCTGTGTCTCTGTCACCACTTTCAAAAATCTGGGGGCTTCCCTGTGGTCCAGTGGTTAAGACTCCTCACTTCCAATGCAGAGGTTTGGAATGTGCAGGTTTGATCCCTGGCCGGGAAACTAAGATCCGACATGCCATGCAGTATGGCCAATATATATGTGTGTGTGTGTAAATATATATACACATTATATGAATATATACGTGTAGATTATATAATTCTGCAGTCAGTGTGGATAACTAGCCCCTGGTTATCAAATAGTTACAAAACAAACAAAAAAAGAGCTTTTGTTACGATTGATGAGCCAATAACAACACATCAGTTCAGTTCAGTCGCTCAGTCACGTCTGACTCTTTGTGACCCCATGGACTATACCTGCCAGGTATAGCAGCAGGGAAGCAGCATGCAGGGCCTACCTGTCCATCACCAACTCCCAGAGCTTACTCAAACTCATGTCCATCGAGTCGGTGATGTCCGCATTATTAGCTAAACCCATAGTTCATGTTAGGGTTCACTCTGTGTGGTGTCTTCTGTAGGTTTTGACAAATGTATAGTGACACAAATGTACCATTGCAGTATCACACAGAACAGTCTCACTGCCCTCAAAATCCTCTGCACTCTGCCTGTTCATCCCCCCCTCTCCTCCCCTGAAAGCTCTGGCTGACACCGATTTTCATTTTGCAAAGCAAAGCTCAGTCGCTAAGTCATACCTAACTCTGCGACCCCATGGACTATACCTGCCAGGCTTCTCAGTCCATGGGATTTTCCAGGCAAGAAAACTGGAGTGGGTTGCCATTTCCTTCTTCAGAGGATCTCCCTGACCCAGGGATTGAACTCACGACTCCTGCATTGGCAGGCAGATTCCTTACCACTGAGCCACTCGCGAAGCCAATTTTTGTTTTACTGTTGCATAATTTTGCCTTTTCCGGAATGTCATGTAGTTGGAATCTCACAGCGTGTAGCCTTTTCAGATTGGCTTATTTCGCTATGCATTTAAGGTTCCTCTTTGTCTTTTGATGGCTTGAGAGCTCATTTGTTTTTAATGCTGAATAATATTCCACGGTCTGCATGTAACACACTTTGTTTATCCCTTTACCTATTGAAGGACATCTTGGTTGCTTCCACATTTCAGCAATTATGAACAAATGTTTACACATTTTTAAATAGTTATTTCTTTTGATTGTAAAAAGCAGTGTCACAAGAACATCACGGATTAGAACAAGGTAGACACACACTGAGAATGAAATAAAAATCTCCCATTTTACAGATCAGGAAACTGAGGCTCAAGGAGGGGAAGTGACATGTTCACTCATTCATTCCTCCATAGTAGGAGGACCTATTATGGGTAGGTACTGTGCTAGGGTAGGGGGCACTGCTGAAAACAGAAAGTTTAGGACTCTGCCCTCCTAGAGTTGACATTCTAGACAGACAATAACTAAGCAAATAAATAATATAAATAATGAAAGGACAGTCAATATTTATTCTGCACTTTCTTTGCACCAGGCATTGTTTCAAACTCTGTGTGCATTAAGGCAGCTGATCCCCACAAGCCTCCTGGGAAGTAAGACTATCATTATTCCATTTGCAGATAGGAAAACTGGAGTCCAGAAAGGTTAAATCACTAACCTAAGGTCACACAGCTCGAAAGTGGAGGAAGCAGAATTTGAATCCAGTCTTGGGTCTCCCAAGTCTATACTGTGAAATAACGGGAGGTAATTTTAGACCAAGGGCTGGTGGCAGAGCCCAGGCTTGACCGTGATCTTCAGTTTCTTGTGTCTTTTTGTGCTGGAGCTCCCTGCCTTTCAGGTTCTGAGAGGCCAAACTTCATCGTTCTTCTAGCTTCTTCCAGTCGCTTAGCTTTGGTCCCTGGGGGTTGGGGGAAGGGCTCGTGGCTGGCCAGGGCTCCTGAGTGCAATCAGATCCCCTTTATTTTTAAGACATTAAATCCCTGATGACAAATGCTGTCCTTCAGAAGAGCAGGCTGACCTGACAAAGAGAACAGAGTCCCTGGGTATGGAAAAAAGCAACACACCTCAGCTGGTGTTTTTGACAATCA
>SJYX01003776.1:215800-233714 GCA_006410675.1 Oreotragus oreotragus
AAACCACTAGACCATTCAGGTATGACCTAAATCAAATCCCTTACAATATACAGTGGAGGTGACAGAGTACCTGAAGAACTGTGGATGGAGGTTCATGACATCGTACAGGAGCCAGGCATCAAGACCATCCCCCAAGAAAAAGAAATGCAAAAAGGCAAAATGGTTGCCTGAGAAGACCTTACAAATAGCTGTGAATAGAAGAGAAGCAAAAGGCAAAGGAGAAAAGTAAAGACACACTCATTTGAATGCAGAGTTTCAAAAAAGAGCAAGGAGAGATAAGAAAGCCTTCCTCGGTGATCAGTGCAAAGAAATAGAGGGAAACAATAGAATGGGAAAGTCAAGGATCTCTTCAAGAAAATTAGAGATACCAAGGGAACATTTCATGCAAAGATGGACACAATAAAGGACAGAAATGGTCTGGACCTAACATAACAGAAGACAATAAGAAGACGTGGAAAGAACACACAGAAGAACTATATAAAAAAGGTCTTCATGACCCAGATAATCACAATGGTGTGATCACTTACCTAGAGTCAGACATCCTGTAATGTGAGGTCAAGTGGGCCTTAAGAAGCATCACTACAAACAAAGTTAGTGAGGTGATGGAATTCCAGTTATTTCAAATCCTAAAAGATGATGCTGTGAAAGTGCTGCACTCAATATGCCAGCAAATTTGGAAAACTCAGCAGTCGCCACAGGATTGGAAAAGGTCAGTTTTCATTCCAATTCCAAAGAAAGGCAATATCAAAGAATGCTCAAACTACCCAATTGCACTCACCTCACATTCTAACAAATTAATGCTCAAAATTCTTCAAGCCAGGCTTCAATAGTATGTGAACCTTGAACTTCCAGATATTCACACTGGATTTAGAAAAGGCAGAGGAACCAGAGATCAAATTGCAAACATCCACTGGATCATCAAAAAAAACAAGAGTTCCAGAAAAACATCTACTTTTGCTTTATTAACTATGCCAAAGCCTTTGACTGTGTGGACCAAAACAAACTCTGGAAAATTCTGAAAGAGATGGAAATACCAGACCACCTGACCTGCCTCTTGAGAAATCTGTATGCAGGTCAGGAAGCAACAGTTAGAACTGGACATGGTACAACAGACTGGTTCCAAATAGGCAAAGGAGTACGTCAAGGCTGTATACTGTCACCCTGCTTATTCAACTTCTATGCAGAGTACATCATGAGAAACACTGGGCTGGGAGAAACACAAGCTGGAATCAAGATTGCCGAGAAAAAATATCAATAACCTCAGATACACAGATGATACCACCCTTATGGGAGAAAGAGAACTAAAGAGCCTCTTGATGAAAGTGAAAGAGGAGAGTGAAAAAATTGGCTTAAAACTCAACATTCAGAAAAATAAGATCATGGCGTCTGGTCCCATCACTTCATGGAAAATAGATGGAGAAACGGTGGAAACTGACAGATTTTATTTTGGAGGGCTCCAAAATCACTGCAGATGGTGACTGCAGCCATGAAATTAAAAGACCCTTGCTCCTTGGAAGAAAAGTTATGACCAACCTAGACAGCATATTAAAAAGCAGAGACATGACTTTGCCAACAAAGGTCCGTCTAAGCAAAGCTATAGTTTTTCCAGTAATCATGTATGGATGCAAGAGCTGGACTATAAAGAAAGCTGAGTGATGAAGAACTGATGCTTTTGAACTGCGGTATTGGAGAAGACTCTCAATTGAGAGTCCCTTGGACTGCAAGGAGATCCAACCAGTCCATTCTAAAAAAAATAAATAAATACAAAAAAAATAAATAAATAAAGGAAATCAGTCCTGAATATTCATTGGAAGGACTGATGCTGAAGCTGAAACTCCAATACTTGGGCCACCTGATGTGAATCATGGACTCATTTGAAAAGACCTTGATGCTGGGAAAGATTGAGGGCAGGAGAAGAAGGCGATGACAGAGGATGAGATGGTTGGATGGCATCATCGACTCAATGGACATGAGTTTGAGTAAACTCCGGAAGTTGGTCCTGGACAGCGAGGCCTGGAGTGCTGCAGTCCATGGGGTTGCAAGGAGTCAGACACGACCGAGTGACTGAACTGAACTGGACTATACAATCTGTGGAATTCTCCAGGCCAGAATACTGAAGTGGGTATCCTTTCCCTTCTCCAGGGGTTCTTCCCAGCCCAGGGATTGAACCCAGGTCTCCCGCATTGCAGGTGAGAGAAGGGCGCCATAAGGGAAGACCAAGAATACTGGAGTGGGTATGCGAATGGAGTGGCATTAAATATCCCAACAAGAGAGACTTCCCTGGCAATGGTTAAGACTAAGGACTTACAACGTCAGGGAACTAAGATCCCACATGGCAAGGCCAAAACATAAAATAAAATAGAGTAAGAACTAAATTTTTTTAATTATTAAAAAAAATAGAACTATCATGCCCAATAGTTTAAAAAAATTTAAACAGGAAAGTATAAAAACATGGCTGATTCATGTTGATGTACGGCAGAAATCAACACAACATTTAAAGCAATTATCCTCCAATTAAAAAAAAAATTTTTTTTAAGAAATAACGATATAAACATAAGGGAAGGAAATATTTTACCCTCCTCCCCATCCTCCCATCTCCCCAGCCAGGCATAATCACCCCATCATTTTGGGTCAAGTCCCATCAGACTTTTTCCCACACTTTCACACACACACAGAAGGTTTTTATTTTACACAATGAGCTCATACTCTATGTATTTTCACATGACAATTATAAGTATCTAACCATTTAACAATTATATTGACCCTATGATTAGAGTTTTTGAGTTGCTGTTTTATAAGCGAGGAATCTGAGGTTAAGACGCTTACCCAAGATCACCCCGTTCCTCAGCTGAACCAGGACTCAAACCTAGGACTTTCCAAAAATTATCTTTATTACAATGAGACTGCCTCTATAAAAGGGGGATCCAGCTGTACCACTAAACTTGCCAGTAGCCCACTTTGCCTATCCTCTGGGACCCCCGAGAAGGAAGATTGTGTGTGTGTGTTGACAGTGAGTGAGTTTTAGGAAAAGGAAAAAGGAGTTGTTACTATGCCTGGGCTTGTGTTAAGAGCTTTGGGAGACACACTGTGGAGAAAAGACCCTCACCCTCCGGTCACTTATAATTAAAGAAGGAAGAAGTCTCTTTTGGTGCAGTGGAATGTCACAGCACGATGTGCTTGGACACCAAAGGGACGTTTTCTGTTATTCTAAGAGGTGGACGCTGGAGGACATGAGCCTTAAGCACTTTCCTAGAAAAATGGGAGGGATTTAGAGAAAGGAGGAAGAATGAATATTGGCTTGCATCAGGAACATGATGTCATGTGGCTGTGTCACAAGGGGTCTCAGCTTAGACCGGGATCAGGGGAGGTTTCTTGAGGATCTGAGCTTAAAGCAGAACCTTGAAGGCTGAGTGGAAATCAGGCAAAGAGTAGGGCTTCCCTGCTGGCTCAGTGGTAAAGAATCTGCCTGCCAATGCATGAGACGCAGGTTCAATCCCTGAGTCGGGAAGATCCCTGAAGGAGGAGATGGCAACCCACTCCAGTATTCTTGCCTGGAAAATCCCACAGACAGAGGAGCCTGGCAGGCTACAGTCCCTGGCATGGCAAAAGAATCAGACACAACTAAGCAACAAAGAAACAACAAAACAACAACAGGGGAAGAGAGAGAAGGGCACGTGGCAAAGCCCTGATGGAAGCCAGAGAGGGTGTGAGCATCTGAGGAGAGGATCCCTGGGTGGTGAGGTAGGGGGTGGGGGTGGAGGCGTGGACGCAGGGATGAGCTAAGGCCAGGCAGTCGGCAGAGCTTGCAGGGATCGAGCTGACCTGCATGGGATGAGCAGGTAAGAGGGGGTGAGTGTGCATGACCATGTGCTGTACCAGAGGAAGACCGCACACCTACGAGACCGTGCAAGAGTGACTTCGGGAGCGTAAGAGAGCAAGGTCAGGGCAGCGCGCGGCGCTGGAGAGGGGTGCTGTGTAAATCGTGTGATGATTCGGGATGCAACATCCTCCGTCAGCTCTGCAGCTAGAAATTCAAGGTTTCAAAGGGGTGCCTCGAATAACAAAACTTGAGAAGCGTTTACTTGGAGTTCAGACAAAGCACAGAGGAGACAAATTCTGGTGTGTCGGTGGTGTGGGAGAGAGGAGGGAGGGATTGGCATCTGGAAGGTGTCACAAGGTGACATCTGAGCTAGATCTTGAGGAATGAATGGGAGCTCACTAAGCGAGGAGGGCAGGGAGGGCACTCCAGGCAGAAGGCAGAGCAGAGGCCAAGGCAGGGTGCTCTGAATGTGCCTGATGGATGAAGGAAATAGGTCAGGGGGAGGTTATAAGCTTAGATTCTTGGAGGAGAGGGGCCCAGGGGATGCCAGGGTTCGGCCAGGGGTAGGCGGTACCCAGTGTCCCACACCAGGCACGGGAACTGGGAAGCAGCAGGATCAGATGGTTCATGATAACAATCAGGCTCAGCTCCGTGCTCTCTCATCCCAGGGGACCAGAATGAGGCATTTGGGGCCCTTCCCCCTCTTCCTTCGCACAAAGACACACCTTTTAGAGGGGTCACGGTGGCAGATGGGCGTGACAGATCCTGTAATCCTATCCCCAGCCTCTGGGTCAGGAAGCCCTTTCCCCAGTGGGCTCCAGCCCAAGTCTGCTGTTAAGACTGAGGTTGGAAAACTGTTTTTCTCATCCACCTGGCCTCAGGTGGGCAGGATGGAAGCCAGCCCGCGTCCTCTGGAGACCGTTCTCACCGCGAGACCAGCCCCTTAGAGGACACAAGTGAAACCCAACGCAACATGAAAGACAGCAGAGGTGACCAAGCGCTGATCCTAGCGAGCCAACTCCTCCTTGGAATCAAACAAAAGGAACAGAGCTGTCCTTGTTTTCTCTCCTTTTACCTCCTGGTTAATTGCTGGCCAGGAGGTCTGGGGGATGGAAGTTGTGGGTGACTCTCAGACTGTACTCTGGCCCGGGAGGCAGGCAGGGTTTCTCAGCCACCCTGGATTTTTAACATTTTCTTGTTGCACCTCACGTCCTCAAGTAAATTGCTCAACACCGTTTAGGGGGAGGGACAGAAAAGTAAAAGACTGTCTTGGCGTAAAAGGGTTCTACAGTGGCAACATCGGCTCAACGGACACGTTTGAGCCCGGAATTCTCCAGAAAAGAGACGGACACAACTGAGCAACTGAACAAGAAACACAGGTTCTTCCTCTAGCTCACTCAGCTGTGAGCTCATTAGGAGCAAAAGAAAGTGAAAGTGAAGTCGCTCGGTCGTGTCCGACTCTTTGCGACCCGTGGACTGTAGCCCACCAAGCTCCTCCATCCATGGGATTCTCCAGGCAAGAATACTGGAGTGGGTTGCCATTTCCTTCTCCAGGGGATCTTCCCGACCCAGGGATCGAACCCAGGTCTCCCGCATTGCAGGCAGACGCTTTAACCTCTGCACCACCAGGGAAGCAAAGACCTAGTCAAAACTACACCGGCATCTGTTTCTGGTACCAAGCACAAACTGGAGCTCGATATACATGTCATCTCATTCAGAATTCTCTCAGCAGTGAGTGTTAGAAACCCAGCTCAGGCTGGCTCAAATGCAACTGGCAAATCCAAGGCTAGAATTATTTCAGGCGTGGCTGGACCTACGGGTCAACCGAAGTCATCAAGGTCACTTTCTTCCGCCACCACCACCCCCCATCACCTATTTCTGTGCTCTTTGTGCTGCCCTCATTCTCAAGTAGATTCTAAGTGGTGACTTTTGGTGGCAAGAATTATATCTTTAGCATCTGCAATGGAAAGGGTTTCTTTTCTCCCAGTAGTTATAGCAGAACTGCCTGGACTGGACCTTACTGGACTCACGTGGGTCACAAGCTATTTCCTGAGACAATCACTGGCCAGGGGAATGGAATGTATGGATTGGCCAAACTTGGGCCCGTGGCTGTTTCGTATTTGTTACATGAATAAATGTGAAAGGCTAAAGACAGCAATATAATATTTTCCATTCAAGCAACGGAGCGGCTAGAGTGATTCTTTTTTAATACCCGTATCTAGCCATTTCACTCCTCTGCTCTGGACCTTCCATCTCACAAGAACCCAGGTCCTTACAACAGCCCAGCAGGCACCACGTGACCTGCCCCTTGCCCAACTCCGATTCCTCACTGACTTCCTCTCCCGCTCATCTCCACTTGCTCGCTATGTTCCAGCCAGGCTGTCCTTGCTGATCCACGAACTGTTAGGGACACAGTAGCCTCAGTTTCTATGTGAATAAGACGCGGATACTTACAGGAGACATCTTACATTTTGCCCACCCAGCATTCCTCTTTTTCTGGTACCTCTGTGACATCCCCTCACCTGCTGAGTGTTTCAGGAAGGGTTAACCCCATCCCGGATCCAGAGATAGACTTGTGACTGACCCAGCATTCCAGCAGCATTCCAGAACTATTCAAAGAGTTTCTCTGAAGGATGGGTATGTGACCCAAGTCAGTCTAACAGATCAATCCTGACACTTCCATTGGAATTATTAAAATAAAAATCTCTCTTTATGCTAATGTTGTTAGAAAGATAATACAAGTGTTAAGTCACCAGAGCGACCATGTGGAGGGAGAGAGTCTGCTTGACAGACACCAGGGAAAGCAGTTCAGTGAAGCAGGAAGAGAAAAATTTAGTTTTGGTGGTATCGTTGAACCCCTGGATCCAGCCATGCCTGAATTCCTCTAGACTTCACATTATATGCCTTAGAAGATTTCCTTCTCTGCTCAAGTCGATTTGAGTTCAGTTTCAGTCACTTGCAACCAAACAAACACACTGAAGGGCTGCTGTTATAAGGGTTAAAGGAGATTATGAATAATAAAGTGCTTAGCACAGGAAATGCTCCAAAAAATAGGAATCATTATTATTAGCATTTTATGATTCCATCTTCTGTACACGTATTGAAATCTGTTTTCACTTTTAAAACATTTACTTAAGAAAAAAGTATTTAAAGTTCCATGTCATCAGGGCTGGTATTCACTTGGTGGCCATGTGGGTTGCTAGAACACTAAAAGATTTTCATGATGGTTGTTAAACAGCACCACTCTGAATCTCCCAAGTGCTCCCTGGATTTCCAGGATGCACCTACACCCTCTCCTGGGACTCTCCAGCCTGACCTAAAATCTAGCACCTAGAGAGTTAACCCCAGGGCCAGCTGGAGCCTCTTGGACACGCTCTCTGACTAAGGTTACATGTTTTTTTGATATCACCTCTGGATAATCTGTCGACTATTCAATATACATGCATCAGATGGAAACACTAAATTATCAACTGTTCCACGAAATAAAAGCCTCACCCTTGATCCCTCGTATCACCAGTCATTGTTAATTAAGTCACCTCTTCTGATCCTAATGATGCTAGAGACATAGTTTTGCACAGAGGGGACAAAGCAGGCAAGGGCACCAGACCAAGCCCTCTTTTCCTCCCTGCCCATTATCTTGTAGCACCCCTTCCTTAATTTCTGCATCATGGGCACATTTGTGACTCCTGGTGGCAATCTGATATTCCTTTGTTTTAATTCACGATGACTGGCTTCACCCTTCCTCCACGGCAGGACATATGGTCCATTTTTGTTCAGCTTTTCAAATTTTAAAAACTCACTCTGTTGGAAATTGAATTTCCATGTGGTGCCCATCTTTCTGGTAATAAGCAACGGATTTCCTTCCTGCTTTCAAACTCGTTTTGCGAATCACAAGACGCAGTTTAACTTTTCGTCTGCAAATGATTTTTGTGGGTGCTCTTTGAAATAAGAATCTTGAGTTCGATTGCGTAATGCTGCCATTTAATAAATTATTTATTTTGACTCTAAGTCCATAAAGGATTTAAAGTGGTTTTTAAAAATATGTACAAGATGAAATCAATACATGAGGGAATCGGGGAGAAGGAAAAATAAAGAGCAGTACATCTGATAGGTATTGTGCTCAGCTGCTGGCGAGAAAAACCAGAAATAACACCATAGACATTTATTCTTCTCTTACATAACTAAAGTCTGGAGGGAGGCGGTCCAGAACTGCTGTGACAGATCCACAATAATTGAGAATACAGGCTCCTTCTAGCATCTTCCTTCATTATCCTTAGAATGTGGTTTCCATCCTCAAGGTCGTTTCTCATGGTTCGAGGTGGCTATGGGACCTCCAGCCATTGCAGCCGCATTTTAGGCAACAGGAAGCCAGAAGGGAGAAAACCCTTCCTAAGCGTTCTCTAAGGAGCTTCTTGGAAGTTCCAGCCCCAAAAGTCTATGGATCTATCACTGGGCCAGCATGTAACCCTAGCTTCATAGGAAACTGAGAAGTGAAGTCTCTTAACTGTGCATATTGCCACCTCAAATAAAATTAGGGCTTGGTTGCCAAGAAAGAGGGGTAATGGATAACAGGTAGGCCCCTAGGAATCTCTGCCACAGGTCAGAAAAGGGAAGAAAGCTAGGAGTTGAGCTGGTTCACCAAGCTGCCTACCGCCAAGATATTTCAGGTATCTGGTGATGTGATTGTCTTCGAGCATCCTAGTGACAACGGCAGAAAGGAATCTGTGACTAAATACAAAGCCTTTTATCTAAACAAAGAGAGCAGACCTATTGCTGGGCTTCCCTGGTAGCTCAGTGGTAAAGAATCTGCCTGCCAGTGCAGGAGGCACGGGTTCAGTCCCTGGTCTGGGAAGATTCCACACACCTCAGAGGAACTAAGCCCACGTGCCACAACTACTGAGCCTGTGCTCTAGAGCCCAGGGGCTGCAACTACTGAGCCATGTATCATAACTACCGAAGCCCGTGGGCCCTACCGCCCGTGCTCGGCCACCACAGTGAGAAGCCTGTGCACCACACCTGGAGAGTAGCCCCCTCTTGCCGTGACTAGAGAAAAGCCCACATGGTACCAAAGACCCAGCACAGACAAAACTTACTAAATAAAATTATAGATATAGATACAGATACACACATATGTGGGCGTTCCTGTTGGCTCAGATGATAAAGAGCTCGCCTGCAATGCAAGAGACCTGGTTCGATCCCTGGGTCGGGAAGGTCCCCTGGAGGCGGGCATAGCAACCCACTCCAGTGTTCTTGCCTGGAGAATTCCATGGACAGAGGAGCCTGGTGGGCTACAGTCCGTGGGGTACAAAGAGCTGGATACAACTGAGTGACTAACACACACACACACACATATATGAAAGCAAATCCATTGCTCAGAAGAAAAAGAAAAAACACCTGGGAATTTCCTGGTGGTCCAGTGCTTAGGACTTCATGCTCTCATGGCTGAGAACTGGGGTTCAGTTCCCTGGTCAGGGAACTAAAATCCCACAAGCTGCATGGCCAAACTAACAAATGAACAAAAAAACCTTACCTTTTCCAAATACAGAGGTTAAAAAGAAAGTCTCCCCATAGGTCTTCATGAGGAAGACAGGCAACATGGTGGGTAATATCCTCAACAATATTCCTGCAATAAAGGAGCAACACGATTCTGGGATTTGCTTCAAAAACTCAAGACAAGGGAGCGAGTGGGAGAAGAGCTCAAAGCAGATGGGCCATGAGTTGAAAATTGCTGGACTGGGTGATGGACACATGGGTCTGTGTTTTATGTCTCCCTTTGGTTTGGTTATATTTAAAGTTTTTCCATAATAAAAAAAGATTTAAACTCTGCAATGAATCCTTTCCAACAGTTGCTTTTAAAATGTTCCTTTTAATAAACTTGCTTTAAGCTTAATTGACAGGCAGTTTCTCTCATCACTATTCTCTCATATTGTTTTGACCTTTCTATCTACTTTCTTTATCAACTTACCTTTTTAACAGCTTTATTGAGATGTAATTCCCTCTTGTACTATTCATGCTTTTAAAACATACAATTCACTGGTTTCTCACAGAGTTACGCAAACATCAGCATGACTAATTTTAGAATATTTTCATCAGCCCACAAAAGAGATCCCATACTTATGAGAAGTCACACTCCCTTCCCCTCCCCCAGTCCCTCCTCTCTTACCCAGTCCTACGCAAAAAGCAGTTGTCTGCTTCCTCATTCCATGTATTTGCCTAGCCTGTATATTTCGCACAAATGGAATCATACAGTATCATTTTTCCCGTGTGTGACTAGCTTCTTTCACTTAGCAAAATGTATTCAAGGTTCATCCACGTCATGACATATATCAGTATTTCATACCTTTTTATAGTCAAAGAGTATTCCATGTTATTGATATACCACATTTTGTTTATCCAGTCATTGGATAAAATGTCCACTGATGGACATTTTAGTTCCTTTCAATTTGTGGCTACTATGAATAATGAAGATATTAGCTTTCAAGTACAAGTTTTTGTGCCAATCTATATTTTCATATCTCTTGCTTATATACCTAAGAGTGGAATGACTGGGTCAGATGATAACTCTATATTTAACATTTTGAGGAATTGCTGTTTTCCTAAGCAGCTACATCATTTTACATTCCCACCACTAATGTATACTAGTTCCAGCTCCTCCATAGCCTTACCAGCACTTATTATGGTCTATTTTTTTATTTTAGTCACACTGGTAGGCGTGACACAGTGTCTTGTGGCTTTGATTTGCCTAAAGATTAGTGATACTGACCATCTTTTAATGTGTTTATTTACCACGTGTGTATCTTCTTTGAAGAAATGTCGGTTCAAATGCTTTGCCCACCCTTCAGTTGGTTTATTGTTTTTCTTTAATTGTTGGATTGTAGGTGAATTTTAAAAAGATATTCTTGTTACAAAGCCTTTATCACGCACATGATTTACAAATACTGTCTACCATTCTGTACCTTGTCCTTTCACTTTCTTGATGGTGATCTTTGAAGCAGAAGAGTTCTAAATTTTGATAAAGTCCAGTTTATCTATTTTTCTTCCTAAGTCCCTTGAGCTTTTTTTTTTTGGTGTTAGATCTAAGAAGGCTGTACTTAACTCAAGGTCACAAAGATTTGCTCTGACGTTTTCTTCTAAAAATTGTATACTTTTAGTTCTTACCTTTAAGTCTGTGATCCATTTTGAATTATTCTTTGTGTATAATGTGAGGAAGGGATCCAAATTTATTTTTTGGATGTGGATATTCACTGGTCCCAGCACCTCTTATTGAAAGATTATCCCCATAGAGTTATCTTGGCATCCTTGTCAAAAAGCAACTAAGAGATTTATTTCTATTCTTTTGGTCTGTTTCATTGATCTACGTCTGGCTTTATGCTGAAACCACATCTTCTAGATTACTGTAGCTTTGTATTAAGTTTAGAATTTGGGGATTGTGAGTCCTCCAACTTTGTTCTTTTTCAAGGTTACTTCAGTTATTCTGGATCTTTTGCATTTCCACATGAATGTAGAATCTGCTTGCTGATGGAAAAGAAGCCACGTGACCATGATCAAATTAAAGCATTCCCTTGTGCCTCAATTTCCCCATCTTTCTTAGCATTCTTACGAGAATTAAGTGAATTAATGCATGTAAGAATCTAGAAGAGTTAGGCTGGGACCAGGGTGAGACGAGTAAGGAACTTGCTTTGGTGCAAAATTTAAGGGACACCAAAAACTTGGTGATTAAGATAAATGATATTTGTAATGCCATATTTTTTAAAAAATCAAATGAATGTAAAAAGCTCATGATAGATAAAAATGTGTGTGTGTGTGTATATGTGCTTGTCATGTCCGACTCATTGCAATCCCATGGGCCATAGCCTGCTAGGCTCCTCTGTCCATAGAATTCTCCAGGCAAGAATACTGGAGTGGATTGCCATTTCCTTCTCCAGGGAATCTTTCTGACCCAGGGATCGAACTCGGGTCTTCCTGCATCTGTTGTACTGGCAGGTGGATTCTTTACCACTGGGCCACCTGGGAAGCCCTGGATAAAAATAGCCAACATTTAAAATATACAGGAGAAGTACTATAGGGGACTTCCCTGGAGGCTCAGTGGAAAAGAATCCGCCTGCCCATGTAGGAGATGTGGGTTCGATCCCTGGGTTCAGGAAGGTCTCCTGGAGGAGGAAATGGCAACCCACTCCAGAATTCTTGCCTAAGAAATCCCATGGAAATTCCACGAACAGAGGAGCCTGGCAGGCTACAGTCCATGGGGTTGCAAAAGAGACACGACTTAGCAAGTAAACAATAGGAACAACAAAGTACTATAGACTTTGCCTCTTGTCCCAGCGTGGCAGTGTTTCTGAGCCTGTCCTTACAGAAAAGGTTGGTATTTTGTTCGTGGTAGATTTTTTGGTATTCATTTTTATTTTTGTAAATATTGCATTATAAATATCATTTCTCTCAATCATGGAGTTTCTTTAGCACCTCCTTAAATCTTGCCTGGCTTGCTTTGACCTACCTGGCCCCAGCCTTGTTTTGCATAGAGGAAGCATTCGTCACACCTTTGCCATTGTTACTGCTTCTTTCGGTGAATTGCTAACTCTTTTGGTGACTTGCCTGAAAAGTTTTATAAATATCTATCAGCTCAAGAAGAAGAAAAATAAGAAACAAAGTCAAAAAGCAAGGGACAGGATGGGAGAAAATATCTGTAGTTTATCCAAGCATAAGATTAGGGCCCAAAATATGTCAAGAATGCCTACAAATGCAAGAAAGGGGAAGGTAAAATAAATAAGATATGAGGATGAGTGCACAGCACAGAGAATATACCAATATTTTATAATAATTTTAATTAGAGTATCATCTATAAAAATAGTGAATCATTATGTTGCACACCTGAAACTAATACAATGTTGAAAATCAACTGTACTTAAAAAAGAACTTTACACATTAATTTTTTAAAGGACGAATGATCCAAGGCAACAGCAAGCAAAGGAGGGAAACAGGCAATTCATGGGAGAGGTAAAACAAATGATCAACAAATATATGAAAAACTTCAATCTCACTAGTTATGAAACACACATTTTGAAACTGATGTTATCAAGTGTTGGCAAGAGTGTAAGAACATGGAATTATAAACTGATAGCAACCTCTTTGGAGGGAAATTTGGCATATCTACAAAATTAAAATTGTACACACCCTCTGGCTGAGCTATTCCACTTTTTTCTACTCCAGAGAAAAACATGCCCACGTGCACAAGGATGTTTATTGAGACTTCTTGAGACTTTGCTTGTAACAGCAATAAATTGGAAACACCCTAAGTGTTCTTTAAGGAGAAAGCTGATTAAAAAAAAAGTAAGGACTTTCGGGCGGTCCAGTGGTTAAGACTCCAAGTTTCAACTCTAGCGGACACAGGCTCAGAATGCTGGAAGATCCCACATGCCTCTGGGCAGCTGAGCCCACACCCTCCACGTGAGCAGGGAGTAGCCCCTGCTCGCCACAACTAGAAAAAGCCTGAGCACAGCAATGAAGACCCAGCCCAGCCAAAAAATTTAAAAATAATAATTTAAAAAACTGTGATATGTCCAGCAATCCCACACCTACTGGGGAGCCCAGGTCTGTGGCAGCATCTCTGTCACCAGCCTTGATCTACGGGGATCAACTCCCCTGAGCTCCGTACCGGCAGGTCCTCTTGGGCTTGATAATGGAGCAGTCCCTGGGCCTTTCTGCAGAACGGACTCGCAGGATGGGGTTTCCCCACTCTTACACACCTGCCTTTCTGGGTCTTGGCTCCCTTCCTTCATGGTCTGCTGGGGCAGTTCTGGCATTTCTGTCACACCTCCTTTTTTTTTTTTTCAAGCTGCCTTCCTGGGAGCATATGAGCATCATCCTTCTCCTGGGGAAATGCCAAGGTGTTAAATCACAGGAAAATACTCACAAATGGTGAGGTCGTTCATAGGCAATCTCACGTTATCTCCCTATACCCCGCCCTCTGGACCCACTCCATCCACACTCTTCTGGCTCTGGGTGGTACATGTGAAACTGATTGTGCAGCCCCTCCAGTATCTAATCCCCTAGGCAGGCTGCACTGCAATTTGGCTCTTGGAGATGGAGCTGAGTCCTGTTGGTTGGATCTCCTTGTCTAGAGGTGTCCAAGAGAGATTGGAAGAGTCCTTAGCTAGATGGCGTCAATTTCGGCCTCTGCAATCACGTGGCCCTGGGTTCAAACTCAGGAGCTCATTGCTTCCTAGATATGTGGAAATTCACTCATTCTCCGTGAGCCTCCATCTCTCCATCTGTGAAGGGCAGGGAATAGCACTGGCCTCATGGGGTTTGTCCTACGGATTAAGTGAGAAAGCGCCTGAAGAGCTCCGCCCACAGTGCCTACCTGGCTGAGCTGAACCACTCACATTGTGGTTGTTGTTGCTCAATCACTAAGTCGTGTCTGACTCTTTGCAACCCCGTGGACTTCAGCACGGCATGCTTCCCTGTCCTTCACCATCTCCCAGAGTTTGCTCAGATTCATGTCCCTTGAGTCAGTGATGCTATCTAACCATCTCACCCTCTGCCATCCCCTCCTCCTCCTGCTTTCAATCTTTCCCAGCATCAGGGTCTTTCCAATGACTTGTCTCTTTGCAACAGGTGGCCAAAGTATTAGAGCTCCTTCAGTCCTTCTGATGAATATTCAGGGTTGATTTCCTTTAGGATTGACTGGCTTGATCTCCTTGCAGTCCAAGGGACTCTCAAGAGTCTTCTCCAACACCACAGTTCAAAAACATCAATTCTTCAGCACTCAGCTTCCTTTATAGTCCAACTCTCACATCCATACGTGACTACTGGAAAAATCATAGTTTTGACAATATGGACCTTTGCTGGCAAAGTGATGCCTCTGCTTTTCAGTATGCTGTCTAGGTTTGTCACAGCTTTCCTTCCAAGAAGCAGGTGTATTTTAGTTACATGGCTGCAGTCACCGTCCGCAGTGATTTTGGAGCCCAAGACACTTAGATGAGATTTTGTAAACAGGAAGAAATGCTTCCCAGAAACCAGTGGGGAATTGAAAGCAGTGTCAGGCTTTGGGAGAGAGGAAGAAAGGGACTTGAGGGGGGAAAGGAAACACACACTGGGTTCTGCTGCAGCTGCGGGGAGTCCGTGGGGTTCTCTCCGGATCCTCCTCTATGGTGGGTACTGTCCTGAGCAATGAGGGATTGGTAACATCCCTGGCCTCTTCTCTCAGATGCCAGTAGCACTCCCGCTTCAGTGTGCCAACCTAGTATGCCCAGGAGAGCAAAGCCGTCCTCAGTTGTGAACCACTGCTCCAAAAAGATTTAAGCCTCCCAGCGAAATTGGAGAATAACGTGTTAACATCTGCCTTGTGGGGCGGTGGGACAGATTGTCGTTATTAGAATGTGTTTACTGCACACTTACTATATGCCAATGTCTGTGCTAATGCTTGGTGTTAATCAGCTCATCTAAACCTCAAGCCCATCCTACTTCTCACTCTCTCCTTATCCTCACTGTCCACACGAAGAAATTACAGACTTCTCTCTTTTCTTCAAATTCAACCAGCACCTTCCAAAGGTCTGTCATGTGCCAGGACTCAGGGAGGTACTGTAGGCACATAACCCCACTGGTCTGTGGTGAATTCTGCCAAATGGGAGGCACTTGGAGACTGGAGGGTGAAAGGAAAGGAAGATCTGGGCATTTTTCCTCCTCTCTCTGCTTCCAGCAGCAACTCCAGCAGCGGCTGTATCTCCTCTGTGGTTCCAGCTCCTGCCCCACAGGCCCTGCCCCACAGGTCCTGGCTCCTGCTGCCTGTCAGAGCTTCCACCGGGTGGCCCAGGCTCTAACCACGTGCGTGTGCACGCGCGCTCAGTCATGTCCAACTCCTCGCAACCCTGCGGACTGTAGCCCACCACACTCCCCAGTCCATGGGATTTCCCAGGAAGAATACTGGAGTGTTTTGCCATTTCCTGCTCCAGGGGATCTTCCCGACCCAGGGATGGAATCATTACTACCAACTCCTGTCTTCCTCCCTCTACAAAGTGGCAGCCTCTTCCTACTATGGTTAATAACTGGGCTGCTTAATAAGCCCTGTTAGGCTTTTCAGTTCTTCCATCACCCACATAATGAATTCCCTGTGTTATCTTCCCTCAGTTTGAATACTTGAGGTGTTTCCGCTTCTCTGATTGGACTCTACCTACCGGATTTGGTTTCCTCCTATGCTGTTAGATCAGAACGATGAACTCTTGGCAATACTTGGAATGTATCTCCTGAATACAAGAATAAAGGTGCCTGATAAATGTGTTAGGACTCTTAATTATAAGTGACCAAAAACCCAACCCCAAATGGTTTAAGCAGCAAAAGGGGACTTATTAGCTTATATAACTGAAAAGTCCAGAGGATGTCCTGATTTCAGGCACAGTTTGATCCAGGGACTCCAATGCTATTGTTAGCATAAATGTGGATGTTTACAGAAGAGAGAAAGGCCCAAATAAACTGTGGGAAAGGTTGTGAGTAGTATCCCAGAGGCTTTTTTCTCCTCTTTTTCTTGCGTTAGGCACAGGGCTGTCTGGAATCAGATGGGATTTTCACAAATGTCATATTTCCACAAAACACGTGATTTGGTGATCTACACAAGATGGTCTCCTTTGTATATTGCTAAGTAAAGATTTCAAGATAAAAGAAAATCAAAGAGCTATTTTCCTCATTATTTCACAAAGAACATTTTAACCACCACTGCCCCTTAAGGGCTTCCCTGGTGGCTCAGACGGTAAAGCGTCTGTCTGCAATGCAGGAGACCCGGGTTCGATCCCTGGGTTGGGAAGATGGCCTGGAGAAGGAAATGGCAGCCCACTCCAGTATTCTTGCCTGGAAAATCTCATGGACGGCGGAGCCTGGTAGGCTACTGTCCATGGGGTCCCAAAGAGTTGGACATGACTGAGCAACTTCACTTCACTACCCCTTAAAAAGAGGAAAAGACTAAAATTTTAGAATAAACAGCAGTTGTTTATAAAAATTTCACCACATTGTTGTTTTCCTCAAAGTACCATGAATTGGTTAAAATAAAAAACAAAACCAAAAACAAATCCGAAACCTTCCTCATTGTCTAGCCAGGTTGTATGTGTGTGTGTGTGTGTGTGTGTGTGTGTGTGTGTGTGTGTATGGTTGGGGGGAATGTTAGGTACCCCAGTGGTTCTTGCCTTAAGGAGCTTCAGGTTCCAAGAAGAAAAAAATAATAATAATAGGATAATTGCTTTAATCCTTGAGGCATAAGTAATAAGAGAAGCCGGAGACAGAAATCAGTTCTGACTGTGGGGCAAGCCAGGTGGGGAGCAAAGATCTGAGTGGGCTGAGATGAATTCTACATGCCCGTAAGTCTGGGAGGTAATTTTTCCCAGACCAGAGAGAATCTACAGTTCCTAGAGTCTTGGTACCTTTTAGGAGCAGAGATTCTATCGCCAAATAATCTCTTCCAGTTGGGGCATTCATGAAAGCAAGGGGAGGGTTCGGTCTCCTCTCCTCCTGGGCCCCAGACACTCTGAAAACCATCCCCTCTGATAGGATCCGGCTTAGAAACTAGCCTTTAACTGCCTGCCCACCCCTTGTGTGTGTGTGTGTGTGTGTGTGTGTGTGTATGGTTGGGGGGAATGTTAGGTACCCCAGTGGTTCTTGCCTTAAGGAGCTTCAGGTTCCAAGAAGAAAAAAATAATAATAATAGGATAATTGCTTTAATCCTTGAGGCATAAGTAATAAGAGAAGCCGGAGACAGAAATCAGTTCTGACTGTGGGGCAAGCCAGGTGGGGAGCAAAGATCTGAGTGGGCTGAGATGAATTCTACATGCCCGTAAGTCTGGGAGGTAATTTTTCCCAGACCAGAGAGAATCTACAGTTCCTAGAGTCTTGGTACCTTTTAGGAGCAGAGATTCTATCGCCAAATAATCTCTTCCAGTTGGGGCATTCATGAAAGCAAGGGGAGGGTTCGGTCTCCTCTCCTCCTGGGCCCCAGACACTCTGAAAACCATCCCCTCTGATAGGATCCGGCTTAGAAACTAGCCTTTAACTGCCTGCCCACCCCCCATCCCGGGCAGGTTTGGGAGGGGAGCAGCAGTCCCGGGGCGGGGG
>SJYX01003776.1:236121-266895 GCA_006410675.1 Oreotragus oreotragus
AGTCCCGGGGCGGGGGCGGCGGGGGGAGGGGGGGTCCGGAGACAGGTGGGGCCCTCGCACCATCGTGAGGGGCCACAAGGTGCCTGGATCAGTAGACTTCAGAGGGCTGGGCTCCGTAAGACTGAGAGCCCGCGCCCCCCACTCCTAATGCCTCTTGGAGAATTCAAGGGACATACAGGGCAGTTGTAGCTGAACTCATGGTGGGGAGGAATTACCCTCTTACCTTTCTAGTCCCAGAGCTCCCTGCTGGAAATGCAGAAATGATAACAGGCAACAAAAGAGAAGGTCAAAGATGGGGGAGGGGAGTTACAGGGAGTATAACGCAGAGGTGTCAATGTACCTAAATCTTGATTGATTTTTGCACAAGACTGGCAATGAAAATAAAAAAGGAAAAGTCCCCAGACTTTGTAAGATGGGCTCATGGGAAACTGTGGTGAGGGAGATTTTTTTCTGATTAGCTCTGGGGAATGAAATAAGCTGGTATGCACTCACACATGACATAACTATCAGAGGTTCTCCGGATTCCAAGGTAGCTCAGGAGAATGATTCTAAGGCAAGAGGAGGAAGCCAAAACCTTTTTCCCTCCTTTTTTTTTTCCCCAGAAGAGAGTAAAATAGATCCAGCTGGCGTCTATCTGAACTGCCTGAACATTGGCGCCCTCTGATGGCCAAGATATAGATTGTGTGAAAGTTGAAGATGGAGGAGGAGTGGAAAGGTCTTTGCCTTTTATGAGAAAGGGAAAGGTTAGTGTCTCAGCCGGTAAAGAACCAGCCTGTGGATGCAGGAGACATAAGACACGAGAGTTGGATCTCTGGGTCGGGAAAATCCCCTGGATACGGAAATGGCCACCCACTCCCGTGCTCTTGCCTGGAAAATCCCATGGATGGGAAACCTCGCGGGCTACAGTCCACGGGGTCACAGAGTCGGACAGGACAGAAGGTGCTCGCACAGCCCTGCTCGCTCTCTCTCTCCAGGGTTAAGAGAACTGCGCATTGGAAAGGGTCATCTTGGAGCTGGAGTCTATAACACCCTTCTCCTTCTGAAGCCACCCCTTCCACTCTTTCCTGGCTTGGTAAACGGCCTCAGCACCTGTTCCCCAAGTAAGAATCCTGGGGGTGGTTCCAGACATTCTACCTTCCCTCATCCTTACATTCAGGTCGAAACTTTTTTCTAAACTGGTCTTGAACCTTCCTGTTTTACACCACCTCTCCAGGCCACCTTCCTTCCCCTGTCAGCTAGAAAACACCAGAAGCTTTCCTCTTGGAGTATTCTCACTTAGACCCATTCTAGCAGGACGATCTTTTCCTTTGTCATCAAATTATTTTTTTTTTAATTAAATAACTGTTCAGGTTACTGCACTGCAGAACAAATCACCTCAAACCTTAGTGGCTTTAAAAATTATTTTAGTTTTCCAACAACAACAACGAAAACTGTAGTGACTTAATCATCAGTACCTCTCACTGTTTCTGTGGGTCAAGAATTCAGCAAGAATGTGGTTTTGGCAGTTCTGGATGGAAATTTCTTCTGAGACTGGAGGGTGACAGTGACTACAGGGACTGGAGCTGGGACAGTGGGGGCCAGAGCAGCTAAGGGGGCCGGGGGTGGGGCAGGGTCTCCCTCCCTCCACCTGGGCCCTCCAAATGGGCTGCTGGGCTTCCTCACAGCATGCTGGACAAGGGCAGCATGCCTGGTTACAAGGCAGCTCAGGGCTCACACACAGGTGTCCCGTGAGCCAAGTGGAAACTGAACCAACATTTATGATTTAGCCTTAAAAACACATAGCGTCACTTCCGTCTTACTGTCTTGGCTGATCACTGCCTCAACAGTCCACCCAGTTTCGAGGGTTGGGACATAGCTCTCACCTGTCAATGGGAGGAGCCTCAGAGAATTTGTGGCTATATTTTAAACCTGCCGCAACAACTAGGCCTTGGTAAAAATTTAAAGTATGATACAGATAAGGCTTCCAACACCCACCACGTTAGTTTACGTGTTTGTTATCTGCTTCTCCACATTAGAAATTAAGCGCAATTAGGGATGTCACTCGTGATCCAGTGGCTAAGACTCCATGCTCCCAATGCAGGGGACCCAGGTTCTATCCTCAGTCAGGGAACGAGATCCCACAGGCCACAACTAAGATTCGGCACAGCCAAATAAATATTAAAGAAAGAAAGAAAGAAGGAAATTAAGCTCAGTGAGGGTAAGGAGTTGGGCATTTTGTTCGCCGCAGTGTCCCCAGTGGCTGGAACCGAGTAAGAGAACCACGGGGCGATGGGACAGAAGGAAATGTTGGTCACCGTCCTCTCTGCCTAGATTAGGCTAAAGCTTCCTCGCTCCCTCCTCTGTGGCTCTCTCAAACTCCTGCTGAGGCACTCTACTAAGCCACCGCATCTTAAAACACAGCATCCTGCAGACATGATGAGCTCAGCTCTAGGCGACTGGCAGCCTGGATTCAAACCCCAGCACTCATGTGAACCTGTGTGTGACTTTGGGCAAGAAACCTCAGAAAGCCTCAGTTTTCTCTTCTGTATAAAGGAGGTACTATTACCACACATATCTCCTGGGGTGTGCGTGCTCAGTTGCTCAGACATGTCCTGCCATTTTCGACCCCATCTTCTGGGGTAGTGTTGAGCTAATTTAAGCAAAGCATTTAGAACACTGTGGCCTGAGGGAAGTGTTGCTGCTGCTGCTGCTGCTGCTGCTGCTAAGTCGCTTCAGTCATGTCCGACTCTGTGCGACCCCATAGACGGCAGCCCACCAGGCTCCCCCGTCCCTGGGATTCTCCAGGCAAGAACACTGGAGTGGATTGTCACTTCCTTCTTCAACGCATGAAAGTGAAAACTGAAAGTGAAGTCGCTCGGCCATGTCTGACTCTTAACGACCCCATGGACTGCAGCCCACCAGGCTCCTCCGTCCATGGGATTTTCCAGGAAAGAGTACTGGAGTGGGGTGCCATTGCCTTCTCCGAATATGTGTGTTACCCACTATTAACTCTCTTATTTCTACATTGTTAGTTATTTTTCCAGTGTATTTTCTTTACTTTTAGAACAGCTTTGTTGAGCTTTAATTCATATATCACACAATTTACCTACCTCAGGTAGACAATGGTTTTTAGTGTATTCACAGACTTGCTCAACTATTACCACAATCTAATATCAGAACATTTCATCGCCCTCTGAAGAAACTCTGTATACATTCAGCAGTTGATTCTCACCCTGTCTCTCCCCAGTGCTTGAAAACCCTTAATCTATACTCTGTATCTATGGGTCCGCCTATATCCGTGATATTTTATTTCTTGTGATGTTTCACCCTTGACCGGGTCTTGTTTTCCACTCCTGATTGTAGTAGAAGATAATATAAGATCTGGGAGACCTTGCCTTCTCCTCTTTTATGTTCCATCCTGAACTTCAAACTGTTCTTCACCCAGTGGGCATCTACTGAGAAAGTTAAAAACTGGCTCTCTGAGTAAGAACAAATACAGAGCCCCTACTATGTGCAAGTTAATGAGCTACATGCTTTATATACACTGACTCATCTTCACACAAACCCACAAGGCTGGCACTGCTACCATTCCCGTTTTACTGATGAAGAAACTGATCTCCAGCCTCCCTTGTGTTGTGTGGCTAGGTTTTGCTAATCAGTCACACCCATACCAGCCTTCAGTTTGGAGGTGAGTGCCGTGAAGAAGGTATACTTAAATCCACCCAAGAAGAGTAGGCCTGCAGTTTGCAGAAGTGGAGGTCGTGGAAATGGCACCCATTCCCAGCCTTGTCTGTGGAGCCTGCATCCAGGATGATGGCAGGGGACCTTTCTAGGGTAGCTCAGGAATGAAATGTGGACGTTGCATCTGGCTCCAGAGCCTCCAAACCTGATTTTCTGGCCCTCCCAGAGTTTGCATCAGCTTCTTGATTTATCTTATTTTTAATGTTTTGGGCTTCCGTGGTGGCTCAGACAGTAAAGAGTCCATGAGGTCACAAAAAGTTGGACGCAACTGAGCTATTCACACTTTCGCTTTCACGTTTTAGGATGCACAGTGCAGCATGCAGGATCTTAGCTCCCAGACCAGGGATTAAACCTATGTCCTGTGTAAGGGAAGTGCAGAGTCTTAGCCACTTGACCGCCAGGGAAGTCCCAGCTTTTTGATATATTTAAACAAAACCCTTTTCTACTTAAATTATCTAGCATGAGTACTATTGTTCACAGTTGAGAACCTTGTCTGATACACTCCCTGTCTAGATGTTAGTTTCTTCTGACTGCTGAAGCAAATCGTCACAAACCTAGTGGCTTATAATACCAGAAGTTGATTACCTTACAGTTCTGGAGTCCAGAAGTCTGAAATGGGTCTGATTGGGCCAAATTCAAGGCGTCAACAGGGCTGTGATCCTTTCAGAAGTCTCTAGGGGAGGATCTGTCTTCCTGCCATAGACATTCCAGAGGCAGCCCGCATCCCTTGGCTTGTGGTCCTCTTTTATCTTCAAAGCCAGCAAGGGCAGAACTCTGACCTTTGCTTTAGTCATCACCTCTCCCTTCTCGGGCTCTGACTCTGACACCTCCAACCCCCCCTTTCCTTTATAAGGACTCTTGTGATTATATTCAGCCCACACAGACGATCCAGAATAGTCTTCCCATCTCGAGATTCTCAGCTTATACACCTGAAACTAACACTTTTTTTTTTTTGCCATACCTCACGGCATGTGGAATTCTAGTTCCCTCTGCCCCCTGCATCGGAAGTGCAGTGTCTTAACCACTGGACAGCCACACAGTATTGTTAATCAACTTATTGGTTGTTTAGTTGCTAAGTCGTGTCCGACTCTTCTGCAACCCCACGGACTGTAGCCTGCCAGTCCATGGGGTCCATGGGATTTCCCAGGCAAGAATGCTGGCGTGGGTTGCCATTTCCTTCTCCAAGGGATCTTCCCAACTCAGGAATCGAACCTGAATCTCCTATACTGGCCGGCAGTTTCTTTACCACTGAGCCAGTGAAGAAGGCCATACTGTTAGAAGACAGAGTTACAACTCTACTGCAATACAAAATAAAAACTAAAAAAAAAAAAAAAATCACGGTTTATTCCCATCTGCAAAGTCCCTTTGGCCACATAAGGTAACAGGCACAGGTTCTGGAGATTAGCATGTGGGTGGGTATCTTTGGAGAGTTACCAGTCTGTCTACCACAGCTGGGTTCTCCAGGAGCTCACTCATTCTGAGATAAGGATTCAGATGCACATGGTTTATTTGGGAAATATCAGTAGGAGAGAGGGGAAGCGAGACAGGGGAGGGAAGGAAGCCACGACTGCCTGTGCGGCCAGAGCCGTCTGTTCACTGTTGGGTAACTCTCCCCAGCGTGTCAACCCCCTGGCTCTGCTGGTCTATCCCAGGCTCAGCCAAGCACACATCTGTGTCCACGGGAAGCACTCAGGCCAAGAGGCCGGGATATTTAAAAACAAAACAAATACCAATACAGCGTGTAGCCGACACTGCCAGTGCTCCAGCCATTTGCCCTGGGTACTCACCTCTGCTGCAAAAGCCTGCTTCCCATAAGCCCTGGGGCTCGTGAGCAGGACACGGTGTCAGAGCCGATGCCCCTGGAAGTAGCCTTTAGGTAATGCTGGGTGGGAAGTATGTGCATGGACACCCTGGCTCTCCCAGCCCAAGGCTGGGATAACTCTGCAGCATGCCTACCCTGGCTCCCAGAATTGCCCCGTGGGATGGAGCCCCAGATGCGCTCAGTGGTAATGGGCTTGATAGCACACCTGTCTGGGCTCCATCATCACTCCTCTGCTGCTGTATCCTGGGATCACCTCCCAAACACACTGGAATCCTTGTCTTAGGGTCCTCTTCTCAGGGATCCCAAGCCAAGATCCAGGGACAAACAAGTAAACAACAAAACCCCACAACTGCGGTGTCTTAAATATTTACACGGGGCAGGTTAACACTGTTTTAGTGCAGCTGGACACACGGACACAAACAAGGAGAGTAGGACTTCCCTGGTGGTCTGGTGGCTAAGACTCCGTGCTTCCAATACAGGGAGTGCAAGTCTGATCCCTGGTCAGGGAACAAGGATCCCACATGCCTCGGGGCACGGCCAAAAAATCCCCAAAAAACCAGAATACAATTGCCATATACATAACCTCCTTTGGAGAGAATACCAGAGAATCTTGAAAATCTACATTTGAGGCTTTTCCTAAATATGAGGCCCCAACCAAATGGTGCTTCTGCCTTGAACCCCCTCCCCAGCCCTGCTGACAGGCATCGAGGAGGCTGCGCTGGAGTTTTGCCTTAAAGTAAACACGGAAAATAAATTTGTTTCCAGGGGAGCAGTGACACACAAGGGCTCTGTGGAAGCGGGGAGCGGAACACCCAGGACGTCTGGGTTTATAAAGAGGCTGTGTATCGTGGGAAGAAACCAGACTGGCAGCTGGAAGGGCCGACAGCAGGCACAGCCCCAAGGGCCTTAAATGACTGGTACTTGTTACCAAGTCGAGACATTACTCAGAGGGGAGCGGGAGTCAAAGCAGACTGCATGGGCTGCCAACTTTATCCATCAGGACTAGACTCAGCTGCAACAGACAGGGAACTGAAAAGAAAAGGTGCTTATTTTTATCTCATGTAAAAGTTAGCACCCCAGAACTGGCATGGCACCTCAGAATTGGCATGACTCTCCAGAACATCAGGGACCCAGGTGCCTTCTCTCTTGTTGCTCTGCTGAGAAAAACTCCAACCCCAAGGAGTGCCTCATGGGTCCAACATGGCTACTGGACAAAGGGAACTGGGAGGAAGATGGTTAGACGAAATGCAATGTGCCTGGTTAAGTTTAAAGTTCAGGTAGACAGCGAATACTTTTCAAACTACAACTATGCCTCAATTATCACATGGGACCTATTTATACTAAAAACAGGATTTGTTGTTTAGCTGAAATTCAAATGTAATGGCTGTAACAGATGAGCACAGACTTAGTGGCTTAAAGCAATGCAAATGTATGCTCTCAGGGTTTGGGGGGTCAGAAGGGTGAAACGGATCAGCAGGGTGGTGTTCCTTGAGCAGGTGCTCAGGGCACTTGTTTCTTGACTTTCCCAGCTTCTAGAGGTTTGTGTTCTTTGGCTTGTGGCCCCACAATTACCCCGACCTCTGCTTCCAACACCACATCTCCTCCTAACTCTGACCCTCCTATGTCGCCCTACTAAGGGCTCCTGATTACTCTGAGTCAACAAGATCATCCAGGATAATTTCCTCATCTCAAAACCTTTAACTTAAAACAAAACAAAAAGCTCCTAACTTTATCACATCTGCCAAGTCCCATTGGCCTTCTAACATAGTCTATTCACTAGGGATTAAGAGGTGGATGTCTTTGGGGATGATTATTGCGCCAAGGAAAAACATAGAAGTTACCCCACCTCTCCCATAACTTGCTGATTAAATGAGCAAGTTCTGTGGCCCTTAATCCAGCCTCCTTCATTCTCTCCTTCATTCATTTGCCCCACAGTTATCAATCACTTCCTGTGTGCTCTGTGCAGAGACGTGAACAGGACCGACCATGCCTCCAGCTGCATAGATGCATACTCTACCTCCGTTAACTATTCTGACATGAAATTCATAGATAATGGAATCTTCCCACACACATAATTTCTTGGAAAAGATAATGACCTAATAAAGATGAAACAAAAGGAAAGCAATGCGTAATTTGCAGATTTTATTGAATAAATAAATGTATAAATGTTCAGGCGCAATTACACTAAGAGATAAAGCAGTTAGCTGCTGGAACCTGAAAGTTGAACCCCCTGGATTATGACAGCCCCAAATGCCAGGGTGCCATTGGGCAACTCAAATATGATGGTTGACTT
This sequence comes from Oreotragus oreotragus, assembly GCA_006410675.1. Classification (NCBI taxonomy): domain Eukaryota; kingdom Metazoa; phylum Chordata; class Mammalia; order Artiodactyla; family Bovidae; genus Oreotragus; species Oreotragus oreotragus. The sequence goes on from SJYX01003776.1 coordinate 243,957, forward strand.
CCACATTGGTGATGTGGTTTTGAAATGGTGAACAGTATTTGGTCATGTTCCAGATAAAGTACAGTGTTCCCTTGAATTACAATCACAGTTGCATTCCTGGAAAATTCAATATATATTAAAACCATACTAAAAATGCTTCGTGTTTATAGGTAAAGCAGATATAGGTTCTAGGTTCACCTCATTATAGGTTTTTCGCTTCCAGAAGTGTCTAGTCCAGCCACATGAGATACTGCGTTACTCTTTGCTATCTGGGCTTGTCCAGTTCTCTGCAGGATGGAGACGAACAGTCCAGCTCCCCTATCACGACAAAAAAAAAATGCTTCCTCCACAAAGATTCAAAAATTCCCCTGAGGGTGGTACCGCCTCATGGAGAAGCACTGATCGAGAGGAACAGAGGTGCCTAAGCCAAGCTCTGGATGGGAACAAAAAGGGACACAGAGAGGCTGGAGAGTTCTGATGAGGAGGAAAAGGGGAGAGAGATGAGGCCTGAGAAGTCAGCCACACTGAGCTACTTCGACTCAGTCCCAAGAGTGATAGGGAGTCACTGTAGGGCTTTCAGCTGGGGAATGTGGCCTGACCTTGTCCACACAGGGAGGGCTCAAAACATGTCATTCAGTGGATTGCGCTGCATTCTTCTGAGTTTCGCACATTCATTCATTCACTAATTCATTCAACACCTGAGGACTGAGGAGTGTGTCAGTGATGTATGTACTGCTGTATAACAAGCTACTTCAATATGTAGTGGCTTACAATAACAATCATTTGTTGTTTTCCTCAAATCTGTGGGTTAGCTGGGCAGTTCCTCTATTGGTCTCACCAGGGTTTCTCAAGCTATTGAATTTTGGTGGTAGGTCAGCTGGGGCTGCACTCAGCCAGAAGCACTGGGACAATGAGCCTCTCTCTCCACGGGCTGTTTCTTCCAGATGCTTCTACACATCCATCTGAAGACCTCATGATGCCCAGGTTCTGGAAGAGCACAGCCTCACTTCCACCACATTCATTGGCCAAGGCAAGTCATGAGACTAGTCCAAGGGGTTAGAGAAACAGACTTTCTTTTAAGATAATATTTATTCATTTTAAACTTGACTCTGTTCCAGAAAGTCTTTTTTAAAAAATATATATATATTAAAGTATAGTTGATTTACAACGTTGTGTTAATTTCAGCTATCCAGCAAAGTGATTCAGTTATACATGTATATATTCTTTCCATTATGGTTCATCACCATATTGAATATAGTTCCCTGTGCTAAACAGTAGGACCCTGTTGTTTATCCATCCTGTATAGACTCTACTTCTTGACCTGAGGAGCTGCCAAGTCTTGAGACAGCAATGGAACTTAAGGCCATGAAACCTGCAACCTGGCTCCAGGGAAGGCCCTGGAGATGTAGCCTGCCCCACTGTGGCCTGTACCCTAGTCAGACAAGGACGTCAACTAGCGAAAAAGGTCAGAAAGTGCTGGAGGGAGAGAGGGCCTCCCTGAGATGTTGGAGCTGACACCTGAGCGTCTGAGCATGTCTGCGTCAGAAGTTTAGAAGATTCCACGGAAGACCCTGCTCTTGCATGAGCCCGGAAGCACCACAGCCCCCCTGAGGGGAAGCTCAAGGGAGAGTCCAGTGGAGATCACCGATGGTGTGACATCACTGGCTGTGGGAGACAGTGGGCTAGAATACCTGTCTCCTACCCTCCCTGGCAGGCCTGTGACACTGGCCCTATCTGCCTTCTTCCCCTGTCTGATGCCCCCAATTCCCCCCCTCCCCAACACCCTCCAACCCCCACCTGAGACAGAACTGGGAGGAACCAGGGATTTACGGGAATAGATGGTTACACTCCAGGGGGAGGTGCACTGGGGTGGTCCTTGCTGACACCACCGCGCAAGGACGCAGCACCTGGACCGAGGAACCAGGGATTTACGGGAATAGATGGATACACTCCAGGGGGAGGTGCACTGGGGTGGTCCTTGCTGACACCACCGCGCAAGGACGCAGCACCTGGACGGAAAGCCAGGAGTCGGCTCTACTCCAGGGGCAGGAAGGCTGCGTGGAAGGCGCGTGTCTTGCCACTGAGGTGGGGAAATTCCCTTTGAAGAGTGCGCATAAACACCTTCCAAACGCTCTTTCTGCTTCAGCCTTCCCTTCACCTGCCCTTTCGCCCCAGGCCTCACCCCGCCTTCCCTTGCTCTCTCCCGGTCCCGGCCTGTTTTCTCGCGTCCTCCTCTCCCTGGCTCCTCGCGCTCCTCTCCCCGTCTTTCCCCCACGCCCCTGCTCTGCCCCTGAGCGCTCTTCTTCCTCCCTGCTCTCTCGCCGTCTCCCCACGGCCCCTCCCTTCCCGCCCACCTCCTCCCTTCCCTCCCCTGCTCGTCCAGCTTCCTCTCGTTTGTTCCTCCAGACTTCCCCTGACCCCCTATCACCTCTCCCTCGGCAGCTTTCTCCCCATTCTGTCCCTCGCCTCCTGTCTTTCCTCTCTCGCCATCTCTCGCCTTCCCCCCCAGTCTTCTCTTCCGTCTTCCTTCCTCTCCAGTTCCCTCTCTCTCTCCTTCATCTCCCACCCGGTCACTCCCCCATCAGTTCCCTCTTTCTCCTTCATCTCCACCCGGTCACTCCCCCATCAGTTCCCTCTCTCTTCTTCATCTCCCACCCGGTCACCCCCCCATCCTCACGCTCCTCGTTGCCTCTTTCTCCTCACACCTCCGTCACCCCTACTCCTCCCTGTCACCTCTTTTCTTCTGTCCTTCACGTGCCCCCCGCCTCCGCCCATTTCTACTCTCTAGTCTACTTCCCCCTCCCGTCGCAGCTACCCACTTGGCCCCGCCCCCTGCTACAGACCCCGCCCCGCTACAGGCCCCGCCCCCTGCCAGCCCCGCCCCCGAGGTCACGGGGTCGACGGCCGCCGTCGCTGCTCCGCCGGTCACGTGGTCACGTGACGCGCTCCAACATGGCGGCGCCGTGTGGCCGCGGCGTCGCTTCCTGACTGGGTGGCGCGGACGGACGCGGCTGGTGCAGGCGGGGACGCCGGGCCCGCAGCCTCGCTCGCCCGCCCGCCCGCTCGCGCCGTCCGCCCGCGGGGCTGCCAGCCCCCGCTGGGCCGGGGCCATGCAGGAGAGCCAGACCAAGAGCATGTTCGTGTCCCGGGCCCTGGAGAAGATCCTAGCCGACAAGGAGGCGAAGCGGCCCCAGCACTCTCAGCTGCGCAGGGCCTGCCAGGTGGCGCTCGGTGGGTGAGCCGCCCCGGCCCGGCCCCGCGCCGGCCTCCCCATGCCGGCCGTTATCCCACCCGGCCTCAGCCCGGCCTCCTGGGTGCCACTTTCCCCCCGCGACCCCAAGGCCCACCCGCCCGGCCTCTTTATTATATCCGGGGGGGGCCTGGTACCCTGGCAGCTCGGGACTGGCCCAAGGTCACCCAGCAAGTTGGTGACAGTCAGGGCCGGCTCTCCAGCCTCCCAGCCCTGGGTTCTTGCCACGACTCCCTGCCGTCCCATTTCCTGGTTCGTTCCCTCGTCACCCTCAGAAGCAGCAGCTTTTGCTCTTAAGTTTTTCTTTACGTGGGTTCTGCTGGTTGGAGTTGTCCCTTGTGAGATGGGCAGGTGGGAAGAGCCGCCCAGCTGGTTTAGGGAAAACTGAGGCCTGCTTTGTAAGTGCCCAAGTGGTGACTGTTTTTCGTTCATTTGGGATCGCCCATAACTCCTTCCAGGAGGGAATATAAAAGAGGGTCATCCTGCACCTCCCAGATATTGTAGTGTTCACGAGATCTACTCGTTCTCAAACAGGGGGTCTTTGAGGGCAGAGATACTTGTCTTATTCACCGCAGGATCCCCAGCAGTGTCTGGCACACGATAGATGGTATTGACTTGAATGGACCCACAGATGACTGAGCGACAGGGAGAAGTCTTATTCACCCCGTTAAAACCTTAGTAGTTGATTCCATTATCAACATCCTGTCTTTTAGTTTTCGTTCATTCAGCAAATATTTATTTATCAAGTGCCCACTGTGTACCAGGCACTGAGGATACAGTGGGGAAGAAGACAGACAAGGTATTTGCCCTTACAGAGCTCATAGTCTAATAGAGGAGACGAAATAAGTAAATTTAAAGATTGATGAGACATTTTTGAATACTAATACATACTTCTGTACTAGTAAAATTTTTTGTAATTATTTTTGTAAAATTTTTTGTAAACGAGCAAAATGTAATAAAGAGGGCCTGAGACAGCATGGTCAAGAAAGTAGTCCTTTCTGAGGAGGGGACATTTGAGTCAAATACTGAAAGTCAGGAAGTATCCGCCATGAGGAATTTCAGAAGAGGGGGTGAGGATCAGTACATTTGACCAGAGTTGGCTCTCGGATTAATTCGCCCGTCCCAATGCCTTTGCTTTGGAATCTGTAAAAAGACCTGTTTTCCTAACAAGTGACTTGAGTAAATGGAAAGTTTGATTTTCCTCTGTCACCTTTGGAGGTTTGAGGTTACCATCATCTTTCTCCCTTCATTTGGTGCCAGGAACTCTGGGAGTCTTCTCTTGAGGCCTAGGAATGGGTTTGTGAGCTTCGAGGTTATTTTTCTGGAAGCCCGAGCTTTGGTGGGTCTGAGACACCCTCAAGGATCAAGAACTATTGATAACAAAGGTGGTTGTTGCTGGGAACAGATGCTAGTCTTGTGAAATTCAGGATCAATTGAGGAACTCACTGAGACTTAGATTTGTAAAGCTTTTTTATTCAGAAATCCAGGGCTAACTGTTGGATATTGTTTTATCAGGAAAGCAGGATAAACCCTACAAAGCAGTTAGGCGAAAGCGGATATTTACAACTCCACTTTGAAATCTGCCTGCATTCTATCCTCTTATTGTTACTTTAAGTGAATTGTTGCAGAAGTTTGAAAATAGTTATTTGGCAAAGTTTTCATTCTCCCTTCAGAAAACTTAACATCAAAATTTCACCAAATCGTATGTCACTTTGTTGGAACCTGCTTATAAAATCATCACATGGGTTATAAAAAGAGCCTTAACATTGGGAGGTTTCTTGATATTTTTAGATTATATCTTTGTTGAGAACTCCAGATTTTTCCAACCTGAATTGTGGAACACACATTAAGTATTTTGGTAGTGAATTGAAGAAATAGCCTATTCTGAAAATATAACTTCTCCATTAAAAATATTTTTCTTGTCAAACAATATAGATGAGTTAAATAAAATATCCCATATAATGTTATTTAAGAAAATAACTTATAAAGGATGTAACTGACACAGGTTAATTGAATAGCTGATTGTCATGATAGCTCATCATCAAATTGAGTAATTATTATAAAGTAACCTGTGTAAAGTGTTGAGTTAAACTGATCATCTTTTTTTTTTTTTTTTTTTAAGACAGTACTTGTGTGTCATTGCTGTTAAGTAATAAAGGACTGCAGAAAAAAGATATAGCAAAGGATCTGGTGATATTTTACTCTGCATCTCAAGGCCCAGTTTTGTGTCCAGTAAAAAGCTGAAGGGGGCTTCCCAGGTGGCTCGGCAGTAAAGAATTCACCTAGTGCTTTTTTTTTTTTTTTTTTTAAGACAGTACTTGTGTGTCATTGCTGTTAAGTAATAAAGGACTGCAGAAAAAAGATATAGCAAAGGATCTGGTGATATTTTACTCTGCATCTCAAGGCCCAGTTTTGTGTCCAGTAAAAAGCTGAAGGGGGCTTCCCAGGTGGCTCGGCAGTAAAGAATTCACCTAGTGCAGGAGATGCGTGTTCAATCCCTGTGTTGATACAATTCTCTGGAGCAGGAAATGGCAGCCCACTCCAGTGTTCTTGCCTGGAGAATCCCATGGACGTAGGAGCCTGGCGGGCTGCAGTCCAGGGGGTCGCTAGGAGTCGGACACAGCTGAGCACTCGCACGGAAAGTGGCTGAAACATTGCTGTGCACAAGAAGCATTGCAGGGCGGCGAGTGGTGTAGAGATTACCTATCATTTTGATAAGAGGAAATGTAAGTGACCACTCAAAGTTGAAATGTTGACCGATAGGATCTGTTCCTGGAAACAGCTTCTGTGACCTTCCAGGAGTTGTGGTGTACTTGGGGGAGGGAACGGGGGACGCGGGGGCTGTGTGGTGTAGGGGTTTGGAGTGTGTTCGCTGGACTCACCTGCCTGGCTTCAAATCCCTTGCCTTCCAACTGCTATCTCTGTGATCTTGGACAGACGTTACACCTTCCTGTTGGGGCTGTTATAAAGATGAAGTTAATTGACACGTGCACAACACTCGGCATGCAGTAGGTACACTGTGTAGGCTTGCAGTGCTGTTTACTTTTATTATTTGAATCTGTGACGAACCACAGACACTGTAAGCACCTGGCTTGATGTTCTTCGCTTAGGTTGGTTCTTCATTCAGGAATGACTTATTGCTCTATTTGGTTTGTAGATGCAATAAATAAGAATGTAATTACATGACTAAAAGGCTGTGTTTATGAGAGTATTAACTTGCCTAGCTCAGTGAAGACAGGAGTTTTTCCTTGTGAAAGCAGTGATGATCAGGATGAATAGGTTTGGAGTAATCTCAGGGATTCATGCAAAGGGCCGACTCATTGGAAAAGACTCTGATGCTGGGAAAGATTGAGGGCAGGAGGAGAAGGGAACTACAGAGGATGAGGCATGGCATCACAGGGAAGGTTGGATGGCATCACCGACTCAATGGACATGAGTTTGAGCAAGCTCCAGGAGATAGTAAAGGACAGGGGAGCCTGGCGTGCTGGAGTCCATGGGGTCACAAAGAGTCGGATAATGACTTAGCAACTGAACAGCATTCATCTTCACTAAAGGCCAAATGCATAGGTAGGGTCTATGCATTAGAAAATCGTGGCCCTCCAACCTTTATTGAGAAATCAAAAGAGCCTGTGAGAGTACAGGGATGCTGTTGCTCTTTACTTTCATAATGAAGTTTTGATATATGTTAATAATCTCGAACCTTTCACCCCTCCAGTTGGAGCATATAATCACATTTTTAAACCTTCCTTTCACATCTGCCTTACTTGAGAGTTATTCTTTTCCGTGATCTTTTTATATTTCTGGTTTTAAACCCTATGATAGAATCCAGAAAAATGGAACTGATGAACCTATTTGCAGGGCAGGATTAGAGATGGAGAGGATGGATTTGTGAACACAGTTGGGGAAGGAGATGGTAGGATGAATTGTGAAAGAGTAGCATTGAAATATATACGTTACCACGTGTAAGTAGAAGCTAGTGGAAGGCTGCTGTATAACAGGGAGTTCAGCCTGCTGTTGTGACGACCTAAAGGGATGGAATAGGAGATGGGAGGCTTGAGAGGGAGGGGATATATGTATCATTATGGGTGATTCACATTGTATGGCAGAAACCAATACATTATAAAGCAATTGTCCTCCAATTAAAAATAAATTTTAAAAAAACTATGAAGTTTAGAGACTTGACAAGATAATCTGAGCATTTTTAAATGGTGTGGGAAGATTCTGAAATCTCCAAAACTTGAACTGAATTGTTCTAACATTACTCTTCCCGTATAGGAGATGGAGTGTCTTATTTCATCATTTAATACCCACGAAGCACCATGTAAGGGCTGAGTGCTCTGTAACTGCCAGCTGTCATTAAACATACCTGTGTTTTTCATATGAAATTCAGTGACTTTAATCTTGGAGCAGTTTTAGGTTCACAGCAAAATTGCATAGGAGGTACAAGGAATTCCCGTATTCCCCCCGCAACACACATGGTGTTACCAACATCCCTCACCAGAGTTGGATGTTTTTATAGTGATGAACCTCACATTGCTGCATCATTATCACCCAGTCAAGTGAGTGACTTTTTAAAAATCACATGTCATGTGATAACTATATGAAATCAACCATGTACTGAGCGTTTCTGTGCTCCAGGCATAGTGCCATATGCTTTACCTGCAGTTTAGTTCTTATGATTACTGTCCTTATTGAGGCCTAAAGACCTTGGCCGGCCGACTCAGCCAGAAAGCCGTGGAGCCAGGCTCCAGAGCCCACGGTAACCATCGTCATTGCTACTCTGCAAGGAAGCGCTTGTGCTGTGTGAGGTACTCAGTGGAGCCTTAAACAGTCATTATATTGAGGCGAAGTTTCTATGCAGTGACGGTTTGGTAATGTTTCAGTAAGTAAAGAGACCATGGTTTTTGAGTACGGTTGAATTGAATTTTGAGATGTAGTATTTGAAAGCCTGTAATCAAAAAGATCACAGCTTTTTCTCTGCAGCTTTTCACTGCATATGTATTTGGTTTAATTTTGGGACTAAAAGGAAGAAAGAAATGAGAGTTAAGAGCTGGTTTCCCATAAGCTTCATTTGAGGTATTAAGTCTTTCTGATTTATGACCTCTGTCTCTTTATCAGCAGTAAATTCCCTCTTATTCATTCTAGAGTTGTGACATGTAATTGATGTCCATCTTTGGATACAAGCAGGCAAAGGGAAACCAAGGCTCAAGGGCAACTTGCCCACATTTGCCCAGCCAGGTGGGCAACGACTACAACATGCAACTGACATATAAATCATAAAGTCCAGTTTTAGACTCGCGGCTCTGTTTAATATACAGGGTTTAGAAACATGCGGATCATTGGTGATCTTAGCTTGAGCTGTTTTGGTGGCATGATGTGGGTGAAAACCAGACCAGAGTGGGCTGAGGAGTGAGTGGGAGGTGAGCAACACACAAACCTTTCCCAAAGATTGGCTTTGCCGTGAAGGGGAGGAGGGAAGTGTAGATCAGAGGCGTGCTCTGGTTTATTCTTTTTTTTAAAGATAGAAAAACTCAAACTTGTTTAAATGTCTTTAGGAAGAAGCCAGTTAAGGGAGTACATTCATAAATTTTCATTCATTCATTCAGTTGCTAAATTATGTCTGACTCTTTCTGACCCCGCCAGGGTAGCAAAGCCAGGCTCCTCTGTCCATGAGATTTCCCGGGCAAGAGTACTGGAATGGGTTGCCATTTCCTTCTCCATGCATGCCAAGTCGTTTCATTTGTGTCCAACTCTTTGCGACTCTGTGGACTGTAGCCCTCCAGGCTCCTCTGTCCGTGGGTTCTACAGACAAGAATACTGGAGTGGGTTGCCATATCCTTCTCCAGGGGATCTTCCTGACCCAGGGATCAAACCTGCATCTCTTAACACGTCCTACGTTGGCAGACAGATTCTTTACCACCAGCGCCACCTGGGAAGCCACATTTCCTTCTACAGGGGGTCGTACATTTTAGTCGCATGTTAATATACAAAACCATGCAGCATTCGCGTGACCATACAGCATGGTAGGTTGCTTTTTTCCCTGTACGCTGTTGTTCCTCTAACTTTGATGTGTTCAAAGTAGCTGTTCTCACCCTTAGAAGGCATATAAGTGCAAAATTTGAAAAATATCAAAAATATCCCTAAATTATCATAAAGTAAGGGTTTCAGTTGGAATACAGAATAACACTTTAATGTTAGCAAAGTCTGGTGTTTTGATTAGACATTTTGTTTATGAGTGCTGTGGATTAGAAAAATTGTGAGAAATAGTAGGACTCTTTTTTAACTGATATTACTTTTTGTTGAGAAGCTTTATGTTATTTTGCAGGAGGAGGTCCTCTGTTTAGAAGCAACACTAAAAATTGGATTTATATTATTGAAAAGGATTTATTTATTGGATTGGCAGAAAATTCATTGGCAGCTGTGTTTCAAACTTTGTATATTGATTAGTCTTGTAGTCCTGAACTGATAATTTAGCTTCTGGGAGCCTTGGTTTCCTGGGATGAGAAAGGTGATAATACCTGTCTCTTATACACATCTAGATGTGTATAAGAGACAGGTGCTATACAGTAAGTCCTTGNACCATCGTCATTGCTACTCTGCAAGGAAGCGCTTGTGCTGTGTGAGGTACTCAGTGGAGCCTTAAACAGTCATTATATTGAGGCGAAGTTTCTATGCAGTGACGGTTTGGTAATGTTTCAGTAAGTAAAGAGACCATGGTTTTTGAGTACGGTTGAATTGAATTTTGAGATGTAGTATTTGAAAGCCTGTAATCAAAAAGATCACAGCTTTTTCTCTGCAGCTTTTCACTGCATATGTATTTGGTTTAATTTTGGGACCAATAGGAAGAAAGAAATGAGAGTTAAGAGCTGGTTTTCCATAAGCTTCATTTGAGGTATTAAGTCTTTCTGATTTATGACCTCTGTCTCTTTATCAGCAGTAAATTCCCTCTTATTCATTCTAGAGTTGTGACATGTAATTGATGTCCATCTTTGGATACAAGCAGGCAAAGGGAAACCAAGGCTCAAGGGCAACTTGCCCACATTTGCCCAGCCAGATGGGCAACGACTACAACATGCAGCTGACATATAAATCATAAAGTCCAGTTTTAGACTCGCGGCTCTGTTTAATATACAGGGTTTAGAAACATGCGGATCATTGGTGATCTTAGCTTGAGCTGTTTTGGTGGCATGATGTGGGTGAAAACCAGACCAGAGTGGGCTGAGGAGTGAGTGGGAGGTGAGCAACACACAAACCTTTCCCAAAGATTGGCTTTGCCGTGAAGGGGAGGAGGGAAGTGTAGATCAGAGGCGTGCTCTGGTTTATTCTTTTTTTTAAAGATAGAAAAACTCAAACTTGTTTAAATGTCTTTAGGAAGAAGCCAGTTAAGGGAGTACATTCATAAATTTTCATTCATTCATTCAGTTGCTAAATTATGTCTGACTCTTTCTGACCCCGCCAGGGTAGCAAAGCCAGGCTCCTCTGTCCATGAGATTTCCCGGGCAAGAGTACTGGAATGGGTTGCCGTTTCCTTCTCCATGCATGCCAAGTCGTTTCATTTGTGTCCAACTCTTTGCGACTCTGTGGACTGTAGCCCTCCAGGCTCCTCTGTCCGTGGGTTCTACAGACAAGAATACTGGAGTGGGTTGCCATATCCTTCTCCAGGGGATCTTCCTGACCCAGGGATCAAACCTGCATCTCTTAACACGTCCTACGTTGGCAGACAGATTCTTTACCACCAGCGCCACCTGGGAAGCCACATTTCCTTCTACAGGGGGTCGTACATTTTAGTCGCATGTTAATATACAAAACCATGCAGCATTCGCGTGACCATACAGCATGGTAGGTTGCTTTTTTCCCTGTACGCTGTTGTTCCTCTAACTTTGATGTGTTCAAAGTAGCTGTTCTCACCCTTAGAAGGCATATAAGTGCAAAATTTGAAAAATATCAAAAGTATCCCTAAATTATCATAAAGTAAGGGTTTCAGTTGGAATACAGAATAACACTTTAATGTTAGCAAAGTCTGGTGTTTTGATTAGACATTTTGTTTATGAGTGCTGTGGATTAGAAAAATTGTGAGAAATAGTAGGACTCTTTTTTAACTGATATTACTTTTTGTTGAGAAGCTTTATGTTATTTTGCAGGAGGAGGTCCTCTGTTTAGAAGCAACACTAAAAATTGGATTTATATTATTGAAAAGGATTTATTTATTGGATTGGCAGAAAATTCATTGGCAGCTGTGTTTCAAACTTTGTATATTGATTAGTCTTGTAGTCCTGAACTGATAATTTAGCTTCTGGGAGCCTTGGTTTCCTGGGATGAGAAAGGTGATAATACCTGTGTCACAGGATTATTGTAAAGGTTACATGAACTAACACAATAAATAACTGACAACGTACCTGGCACCTAATAAACGACCTACGGAAGCTCAGAGGCATTGGCATTACTTGAATTTAAAGGAGAAGGAACTGAATGCTTGTTCTTCTCTGCCTCCCTTATTAGTTGGTTTGTGGACGTTTTTGCTGGTCTCTGACATTTCAACACCAGCGAGGCAAGTGGCTGGAAGAGTTTAGAGCTCTGCCCTGTACTTGTAAACCTCAGGGGAGACTCTGTAAGCGGTGCTGGGGAAAACAGTAAGATCATTCTTTACGGAAAAGTGCAAACTTGTGAAAACGTGTACTTAATCAGCAAGTACATGGAGTCTCTCATATAAATAGCTCAGAACTGTGTTTAATTCTTGCCATTTTCACCAGGCCTAGGGGGCCTGCCAGGAAAATACTTGACTTTCTTTCCAGCAAGGTTATCTTAGAAAATACTTACATGTTTATTAGTTCATTCCTGGAGTCTTTCTATGAAAAAGAAGCTTCTTTGAGATTACTGTCTTGGTTGTAAATGAGTCTTGGGGCTTTTCTATTCGGTATTTCATTAGGTTTTCTAGACTTGTAGAACAGCCTTCTTATGCCAGGACCTAGAAGTCTTAAAATCGTCCTCATCCCTCAAGAATGGTGGTCAGTGGACAGTCCTTTTGTCTTTTGATCGAAGCAGGGTGACGTCGTTTAGAAGGTATTTATTTGGGTGTCATACCTGCTGTCAGGACACAAAGAAAACAAAGACCTCGTTCTCATGGAACTTGGAGTTAATGGGGAAGAAGGGGTCTGTTCAAATAAGCACATTTTCTGAGTCATCCCAGTAACGTGACAAGTCCTGTGAAGGAGAAAAACCTGATCCCACAGGCCAAGTGGACAAGGGGTGAAGGAAGGTTTCCCTGAGGAAGCTGAGAGCTGAATGATAAACACTGAAGAGGTTAGGGTGAGAGGCACTCTGGCAGCAGGGGCAGAACAGCATGGGCAGAGGCCCTGTGGCAGAGAGGAGTAGGGCCGTTCGGGAAAACGAAAAGATACAACTGCCTGTGCTTCTACAGTTACCTTAAAAGGTTTTTTTTCCCTAAGTTTTAATAATAATTTTTTAAAAAAGAAACTAAAGGAGGCCAGTGTGACTGGGGCATGGCAGATGAAGAGGGAGAGCGTTTGGAGGTGAGGCAGGAGAGGCAGTCCAGGGCCCCAGCACACAGGACCCCGGAGGTTGTGTTAAGGAGTCTGATTTTTAGACCAATAGCAGTGAGATAATACCGCAGAGTTCTCAACAGGGAAGAAGTTGATAAAGAGGTTAGTATTTTGGAAAGATCACTTGATCAGAACATCTTCGAGGAGGCCCGGAAGGGTTGCCCAGGGACCACTAGGTAGGCAGTTAGCATCATCCAGGGGGGAAATGCTGGGGCCCAGACTTAGAGTAGTGACAGTAGAAACAGTAGAATGAAGGTGTTCCCCACTGGTTTAGAAGGTAAAGCTAAGAAAACCTGATGTTGGATTGGATGACAACGTCAGAATGTGGACCAGTAAGGCTGTGACTCACTCAGCTGGATGGATGGTGGTGTAGTTGCTTAGGATGGTTGTGGAAGACCGTCTGGAGAGAGGTGGGTGGAGGAGCTTGATCTGAGTTGGGACTTGGTATTGGGTGAACATACGAGCTTCCTGTTCCTGAGACAGGCCTGCGCCGGAAGTGAGGACTGGGGAGTCATCCGAGCCCCGGCGAGGCTGCGAATGCCTCTGAGGAAGAGCTGAGTGTTGCAGAGAAGGAAAGGCAGGCGAGCCCGGGCCCGAGGAAGCCCGGCCTGCCAGGCTTTATTGGGTGAACATACGAGCTTCCTGTTCCTGAGACAGGCCTGCGCCGGAAGTGAGGACTGGGGAGTCATCCGAGCCCCGGCGAGGCTGCGAATGCCTCTGAGGAAGAGCTGAGTGTTGCAGAGAAGGAAAGGCAGGCGAGCCCGGGCCCGAGGAAGCCCGGCCTGCCAGGCTGGGCAGAGGAGGCTGAGTGTGCCAAGGGAACGGAGGAGAGGTGGGGCGGGAGGCAGCTAGCCTGGTGGGCTGCCGTCTATGGGGTCGCACAGAGTCGGACACGACTGAAGCGACTTAGCAGCAGAAGAGATTTGAGCTTGTTTCAACATCATTGGGGAGGGAGCCAGTTGAGGGAGAGGTTAACTAAGAAAAAGGACAGTTTATTCTGACCGCCTGCTCTGTGCCTAGGAATTCCTAGATGCTGGGGATTCAACAGTGACCAGAACAGACCAAAGTTTCTGTTGTCACAGAGTTTATGTTCTGCTGGGGAAGTCGGAGTATAAGTGAAACAGAGTATGTCACAAGTGGTAAATAAGGTGGTGAAAGACTAGCAAAATTGGTGTAAAGTGAAAAAACAGGGCAGATAAGGTAGTGAAGAATCACAAGGAGGGGTCCGGTGGCAGTTTCAGGTAACGAGGGAAGAGGTGACATTTGAACAGTCGTCTGAAGGAATCGATGAGTGAGCCTGTGGATATCTGGGGGCGGGAGGGCATTCCAGGAGGCAAGAGGAGCTGGCGCGAAGGCCCTGGAACGGGAACTGGCCATGAATGAGCCGGGGTGGGGTGGTGGGAGGTGAGGTCAGAGGGGAACACAGGGGCCTAGATCTTTCCGAGGCTTGGAGGCCAAGATCAGGACTGAGTTTTACTCTGTGTGAGATGAGAAGCCAGTGGAGTTCTGTGCAAAGGAGCAGATGTTATCAGATTTACTTTATAATGGTTATGGATAATCTATTTTGAGCAGATATAATCTGATTTATATTTTAAGGAAATCCCTCTGGCTGCTGTGTAAAGAACACTGTGGGCTATGAGGAACAGTGAGAGTTGAATAGAAGCCAGTGGAGTTCTGTGCAAAGGAGCAGATGTTATCAGATTTACTTTATAATGGTTATGGATAATCTATTTTGAGCAGATATAATCTGATTTATATTTTAAGGAAATCCCTCTGGCTGCTGTGTAAAGAACACTGTGGGCTATGAGGAACAGTGAGAGTTGAAGGCATGAGACCAGTTAAGAAAGAGGCTCTCGGTCCAGGCAGGAGATGGTGACAGTTTGGCTTGGCGTAATGGGGGTGGTCCCCGTGGTGAGAAGTGGTCAGATTTGAATAGTTCCTCAGAAGGCAGCAGGGACAGGACACTGCAAAGGTGGAGGGACTTGACACTTAACTGTTTTCCAGCAGGAGAGAGTGCAGGCTGGTCAGTTTATGTATTGGCTAACAGGAAGTTGAAGGAGTCTCCTTGTGGCTTTTAATTTTTGCATGAAATTGGCTGTTTCATTGGTTGTGAGTAAAGAGGAATGGTGACATCAAGAGGGAGAGATAGGGTGTTTGAGGAGAGAGTGAGATGCGCAGTAGTCTTCGTGGAGAGGTAGAGAAGGTGGGCTTAACCAGCAGTGTCTAGGCACTGCTGTGGTTTGTCATCAGGGCCTTTAGAGACCTGCCGGCTTTCCCTGCTGTCAGGCCTGTCATTGGGTGGAGACTGATCCGAAGGGGATGATCATATCAGCTTGGTATTTGGCCAGAAGTTAACACCAGAAGTCAGAGAACAAGGCAAGCCTATTGTCTGGCAAGGAGAGGAACCAGTCAGTCCTAAAGGAAATCATCCCTAAGTATTGGAAGGACTGATGCTAAAGCTCCAATACTTTGGTCACCTGATGCAAAGATCCGACTCACTGGAAAAGACCCTGATGCTGGAAAAGATGGCGGGCAGGAAGAGAAGCGGGTGACAGGATGTGATGGTTGGATGGCATCACCAACTCAACGGACATGAGTGTGAGCAAACTCTGGGAGATAGTGAAGGACAGGAAAGCCTGGTGTGCTGCAGTCCATGGGGTCACAAAGCATAGGAACAACCTAGCAACTGAACAATAACAGCAACAGATTACAATCCTACTGATGGGATCTGTCCGGGAAAAATGAAGAAAGGGAAAGCTGACAAGCTGGTCTAGTCAAGTCTGACAGGCCAAAGAAGGGCCCTACTGGGGGCAGTTAGTAGGTCAACTGGAAGGACAGGAGCTGGGCAGGTACAGGGAGGAGCTGAAAGTTCCAAACAGGGACAAGGTTCAGAGTGTGACCAGCCCCTCCGGGCTGGCTTGGGGGGAGGGGGAGGGCCTTGTGGATTTGCATGGTGGCTGTCTCTTATACACATCTAGATGTGTATAAGAGACNGTCACAAAGCATAGGAACAACCTAGCAACTGAACAATAACAGCAACAGATTACAATCCTACTGATGGGATCTGTCCGGGAAAAATGAAGAAAGGGAAAGCTGACAAGCTGGTCTAGTCAAGTCTGACAGGCCAAAGAAGGGCCCTACTGGGGGCAGTTAGTAGGTCAACTGGAAGGACAGGAGCTGGGCAGGTACAGGGAGGAGCTGAAAGTTCCAAACAGGGACAAGGTTCAGAGTGTGACCAGCCCCTCCGGGCTGGCTTGGGGGGAGGGGGAGGGCCTTGTGGATTTGCATGGTGGGGGGTGGGGTGTAGCAGATCAGATCGGAGGTATGAGGGAAGGTGAAGGTTCCAAGGGATGTTGTGGAACCTTGGCGGAGTTGACCAGCGATGGTGTTGTTGAGGTTGGTCATGGTCACTGTTGGACCGAGCCTGGGAGCGGAGCAGAAGGAGGTGAGCTGGTGCCAGAGTCATCAGTGAGCCAGGAGGTGTGACCCGAGGGGTTCGTACAGGACAGTGATGCCCAGAAAGCGTTTCGCAGGGAGACCGCGTGGCCTCGCAGCTGCCGATGCCGCACCCGCCCAGGTCTCCCTCCTCTCCAGCCTGCTTATTTATTGCTGTTAATTGCCCAGTTGGCAGTTAGGAGAGCAGGGCCTATTATAACGTGGGGCAATAAACCGGAGCAGGTGTGTCCCGCCACCTGCTCCTCCCCTTCCCCCCTCCCCCCGTCTCTGGAGCAGACAGCGGGGCTGTGAGTCCTGCAGTGGCGCTTCCTGGCTGTGGCCGTGGGCAGGTGACTTCACCTCTCTGGGCCCAGATTCCCACCTGCACACGGTTAGGAGATGAGCCTCTCGTCTTCCGGAGGCGTAAGGAGGGCCAGATGGACCCCTGCCCCTGTGAATGTCAGCTGTTCCCCTGATTTGTGTTCCCCTAATTGTCTTCTTTCCCTTGGCTCTCTGTAGTGCACCAATGGCAGTAGAGACTTTGCACTGTTACTGACTCCTGTCTTAAGAGCCAGAGAGCTGACATTTATTGACCACCTGTGTATGCTTGACCTTGCCTTAGCCATGAATACTTCGGGTTTCTCAAAAGTTACCCACACCCACCTGCCTTGTTATAGTTTCTGGAGCATATGGAGCTGCTTTTTATCATGCTCATGTTTTTTTAGAGTAGGACATCAAGATTCAGGGAGGTTTAATAACCCACCTGGTGTCATTCAGCTAAGAGATATCCATGCCAGAACCTAGTTCTGCCAGAATTGCCAACCCATTTCTTTCCTTTCACTCACCAGGCTGTGTCATGTTGATTTCTGCAAGCTGAAAGCTTGGCCACTAGCCTCCTGGGCTGGATTTAGCTGGCCACTCCAACAGCCTGACGCCTCAGCTAGAGGAGGCCAAAGCTGCTCCTTCATGGATTCTTGTCCTGGAGGGGCAGGAACCACCCCACGGAGCTCTGTTTAGCTGATGGTCCCTGAGCAAGATGTTTGATATTAGTCATCCGGATGTTTCTCTTCTGCTTTCTTATGTGTGTAGAAAGAGGACATTGAAAGATTGGCTCGAAAGTTAAAATTGCCACCTCTTGTAAAGTTCAGTTACTCGGTTTTCACTTCCTAAAAGTTAGTCTAGAATAGAGTTGTCCAGGGAGAGGAAATTTGTCACTCCCAGCACTGTGTCCTAGGGTTGCTAGGATAACTAATGCAGTGTCTATAGACTACTGGCTCACAAGAGATTGTATAAAGAAGGCTGGCCTTTGGAGGTTATCTGAATACATGGAATTCAGGTGGACTGGCTTCACTGGCCTGCTTTGATAATACCGTGAGCCTGCCGAGTGCATCATGTAGGAGTGCATTCGACTAAGTGGATGCAGGGGAACCAGCGTGTTTAGATAGGATGCTCTTGTTTCAGTGGCACAAAATCGTGTCCTCCTAGCAATAAGACTCTCTTTGAGATCGTGATTGCTGAGTGTTGACACTATATCTGTAACCATAACCGTGTAGTTGATGTAGCCTCCATGGTAAAGGTTCATAAATTTAACTCACAAAAATTATGTATACATGTTATAAAATTATATATATATAATTATATATATTAGCACAGAAATGTCCTTAATGCTGCTGAACTGTACACTTAAAAATAGTTAATGTGGTAAATTTTGTGTCAGCGTATTTACCACAACTTTTGTAAATGATAAAGCAAAAGTATATATACTTACCATAGAAAATGTGGAAAAGAAAGATCATTGTTGCTCTACTCAGACAGCTTTCAGTATTTTGTTCTGTTCTCTTTTATATACACATTACCTGCTCCTAACATGCCTCTCTTTCTTCCCCACCAGATGAAATTAAAGCAGAAATAGAGAAGCAGAGGTGAGCCCGGGGGCCTTCTTCTCGCTGAAGCTCAGTGTGACGGGAACTGGCGGGGGCTGCGGGAACGCCTTACTCTGCGTGCTTCCTCCTGTTCTGGTCCCAGGTGGAGGGTGGGGCACACACTCTCCCAGCATAGTGCTGGACACACGGCAGGACTCTGTATCTGTCTGTACGGATGCCAGGTTAACAGACTGCTGGCTAACAGCTGCACATTTGGAGGAGAGGGTGTGTGCATGTGGGTGCTAAGTTGCATCCAACTCTTTGCGCCCCCAAGGACTGTAGCCCGCCAGGCTCCTCCGTCCATGGTATTCTCCAAGCAAGAATACTGGGGTGGGTTGCCATGAACTCCTCCACGGGATCTTCCCAACCCAAGGATTGAGCCCCAGTCTCCTGCGTTGTGGGCAGATTCTTTACCACTGAGCCCCCTGGGAAGCCCCCACGGAAGGCTCACCAGCATTAACTTGACCTTCCTTACCCTCTCCTCTGGGGTTTCTCCTGTGGCTCAGCGATAAAGAATCCACCTGCCAGTGCAGGAGATGCGGGTTTGAGCCCTGGGTCGAGAAGATCCCCTGGAGGAGGGCATGGCAACCCAGTCCAGTATTCCTGCCTGGAAAATCCAATGGACAGAGAAGCCTGGAAGCTACAGTCCTTGGGATCACAAGTTGGACCCAACTTAGCAACTCAGCACCAGCAACCACCTTCCCTTGACAGAGGAGGCAGAGCCCTGGCTCTTGCAGGTCATGCTTCCTCAGGCAGGAGGACAGCGTGGGCTGTTATGAGTTGGCCCCTCATCCTCAGAGTATTGAGGCCAGAGTCCTCCCCTCAGAAATGCAGCTCTGGCGTGGCATCCAGGGTCCATGCCAGGCTGCTGACGCGACAGCCTGTCATCAGAGATCTTGTTCTCTGCTTGTGACGCCTTGGTGTGCTTTTCCCCTAATGCGTGTTTTTAAACTCCACCCTATCTAGCCCCCCAGATGCGGTTTGCAGGCACTTTTAATTAAATGATTGCAAGTGGGAGTGGAAATTAAAGTGGTGGGGAGAGTAGCAAAAGCAAGCTTTTCTTTTTCGTGTCCCCTCTCCGGCCCTCTCCTGCTTTTCTCCTAGGCTCGGTGCTGCCGCGCCACCAAAGGCAAACTTCGTTGAAGCTGACAAGTACTTCCTTCCATTCGAGCTAGCTTGCCAGTCCAGGTCCCCCCGGGTGGTCAGCACGTCCCTCGACTGCTTGCAGGTATACTGTGTTTCATCTTGGTGGTATACAGGGTGTTCTCGCAGGCTACAGGTGGTCCTTTATACCAGGAGCCCCCAGCCTCCAGGCCACGGACCTGCCCCTCCTGTCAGATCAGCAGCGACAGGAGACGAGAAACAGTGCGCAGTAAACGTAATGCGCTTGGATCGCTCTGAAACCACCCTCCCCGTGCCCCAGTCCGTGGAAGAACTGTCCTCTGTGAGACCAGCCCCTGCTGCCAAAAAGGTTGGGGACCGCTGCCACAGGAGCTGGGCCCATGACCCTGGTACTCAGAACGCTCTGAGTTGGTGGGCGGAGGAGCTTTTCACCTCATTCTTTATATTGCTGTCAGGGAAAGAAGAATGAGAGGTCTGATCTCTTTACTTAAAAAAAGAATTTGATTCCTAGAAGTATTTTGTTGATCTCTTTGTGTGTTTTCCTAAATAAAACCTCTAGCATTGATTGAATTATTGGTACATATGTAGGCACAGAAGGTGTTTTATGCAGCTTTTTTATTGACGGCATTAATACTCATCAAGTGGAGAGAGAGAATCAGCTCACGTTATTTGTGGTGATGGTCTGTAAAGTCGCTGTGAATACAGAATTAGTGAGTCCTGAAGCGTTGTTCCTGGATGAACTCCAGGACTAGGTTCCTGCAAGCCTCTTCAGTCACCTGTTCATCAGTCGATGGACATACAGTCTTACTCTCTGTGGGTTTCTGTTTGCATACTTGCCTGCTCAGTTGTGTGTGACTCTTTGTGACCTCATGGACTGTAGCCCTCCAGGCTCCTCTGTCCATGGAATTTCCCAGGCAAGAATACTGGAGTGGGTTGCCGTTTCCTCCTCCAGGGGATCTTCCTGACCCAAGGATTGAACGTGCGTCTCTTGGGTCTCCTGCATTGGCAGGTGGATTCTTTACCATTCAGCTTTTGGGAAAGCTCATGTTTCTGTTTGGTGCTGCTGCTAAGTCACTTCAGTCATGTCCGACTCTGTGTGACCCCATAGACGGCAGCCCACCAGGCTCCCCCATCCCTGGGATTCTCCAGGCAAAAATACTGGAGTGGGTTGCCATTTCCTTCTCCAATGCATGAAAGAGAAAAGTGAAAATGAAGTCGCTCAGTCTGTCCGACTGTTAGCGACCCCATGGACTGCAGCCCACCAGGCTACTCCATCCATTGGATTTTCCAGGCAAGAGTACTGGGGTGGGGTGCCATTGCCTTCCCCGGTTTCTGTTTAAAGATACCTTATTCACAGCAACCTGCATTGTTGGTTCATTAGCCTTGAGCTCATGATCAGCAGCACTGTGATACATGCCTGAACAAAGCTGATCACACGTCCTTTCTCTTTAGGGCACATCCCTGCCTTCTTGTTCTTAGCCACACTAAGATAGCACTCAGCCCTGTGCACGCGGGCCTTTTTAAATGGTAAAATCACCAACAAAAAGGGCAAGAATGCAAACACCATGACACTAAATAGATCACAGAAAAGTCACTGCTTACGGTAGGAAAGCTGAAACAAGACGGCAAAGCAGCTCCTTGTTTGACCTCAGTTGGGAACTTGACCATCAAGTGATTCAAATTTTTCTCTGCACTATTGGTGTCCACAAATGACCATATTAGTATCCCAAGTATTGATTTGGGACTTACATTTTAGTAAACGGGAGCATTCACAAATGCAGATCTATGAATAATGAGATGGACTGTATTGAGGGCCACAAGTAGCCTTGTTATAAATTCCTTCTGACTGGTGAAGAAGCAGCCGTGCAGAAGTTAGGGTGGCTTGGCTAGTGATGTGCAGGTAGTGAGGAACAGAAACAGCACTACAGCTTGGACGTCTTAATTTTTGGTCCAGCATTCTTGAATTTTTCCTGAGGGCTACTCCTGAAGCTTTGGTTTCCCCAAGAAACATTTGTTTTTAACCCCGGTGGGAACCTACAGCAATGAAAAGAGCTAGGAAAATTTTTTAAAAATACAGTGGAAAGATACACAGTTTACCAGTACTTTCTAGAACAGGAATAGGGAATAAGTTCTGTATTATGATTGCTTAGAAGCTGTGTTGAAAAATTATCTGGAGCCTCATCTGGGTTTCTTGAGAAAGTGCTGCAGTTGATTGATTATGTCTGCTGAGACCCAGGACTGCCAAGTGGCGGTGGGCACGCCACACTTTTGGCACCTCTAGTCTAATATTTACTCCGTTAATCTCTCTTCTTTGCTAGAGCTATTCTTAAAAATTGATGACAGTTTCTTCACAGAAGCAGCTCTTCCAAATGAAAAGCCATTTCTCATTCAATGTAATTCTGTACAGATTGTCCTGTGTGAAGCGTGTCATCAGCCAAGAATTTTCAAATACCAGGCTCAAATCCTACTTCTAGCCTAAAATATTTGTTGCTGTGAACATTTTCTGAGGAAAATTTGGCTTAAGTTTAATTTTCATTGTTTTGTCCTCATGTTAAGGTTTAGTTTGGAAGCTGGTGCTGATAGTTAACATTATTGATGTACTAAACAACAGCTAACATCTTGAGCACTCAGCCTGTGCTGGGCCCTGTGCTAAGAGCTTTATCCCCATCATTGTGTTTAATCTTCCCAACAACTGTCTGAGCTTGTTACTCTCATCCTCATTTTTGAATTAATGAAACTGAGGCTTAGAGAGCCAAGTTCCCCCAGCCAGGTGGTGATGGGATTGGGTGGGTGTCTAGGACTTGTTTACTGCAAGCCTGTGTTTTTAATCAGGGGTCCTTAAACTATCAGTTCAGTCAGCTCAATTGCTCAGTCATGTCCGACTCTTTGCGACCCTATGGACTGCAGCAGCCAGGCCTCCCTGTCCATCACCAACTCCCGGAGTTGCTCAAACTCCTGTCCATTGAGGTGGTGATGCCATCCAACCATCTCATCCTCTGTTGTCCCCTTCTCTTCCTGCCTTCAATCCTTCCCAGCATCAGGGATTTTCCCAGTTAGTCAGCTCTTCCATCAGGTGGCCAAAGTATTGAAGTTTCATCTGCAACATCAGTCCTTCCAATGAACACCCAGGACTGATCTCCTTTAGGATGGACTGGTTGGATCTCCTTGCAGTCCAAGGGACTCTCAAGAGTCTTCTCCAACACCACAGTTCAAAAGCATCAATTCTTCAGCACTCAGCCTGCCTTATAGTCCAATCTCACATCCGTACATGACTGCTGGAAAAACCATAGCCTTGAATAGACGGACCTTTGTTGGCAAAGTAATGTCTCTGCTTTTTAGTATGCTGTCTAGGTTGGTCATAGCTTTTCTTCCAAGGAGTAAGCATCTTTTAATTTCATGGCTGCAATCGCCATATGCAGTGATTTTGGAGCCCCCCAAAATAAAGTCTGTCATGGTTTCCATTGTTTCCCCATCTGTTTGCCATGAAGTGATGGGACCAGATGCCATGATCTTGGTTTTCTGAATGTTGAGCTTTAAGCCTACTTTTTCACTCTCCTCTTTCACTTTCATCAAGAGGCTCTTTAGTTCTTCTCTTTCTGCCATAAGGGTGGTATCATCTGCGTATCTGAGGTTATTGATATTTCTCCCGGCAATCTTGATTCCAGCTTGTG
>SJYX01003776.1:267008-287957 GCA_006410675.1 Oreotragus oreotragus
TGTGTATAAGAGACAGGATGTACTCTGCATATAGGTTAAATAAGCAGGGTGACAATATACAGCCTTGACATACTCCTTTCCCGATTTGGAACCAGTCTGTGCAAATCTGGCCTGCAGCCTGCTTTGGTGAATAAAGTTTTATTGGAACATAGCTGCCTTAATCTGTTTAGACTGATGTAGCAGAATAACACAGATGAGACATTTATTTCCCGCAGTTTTCTGGGGGCTGGGGAGTCCATGATAAGGGGCCAGCTGGTTGAGATCCTGGTGAGCCCTCTTCCTGGTTTGTAGATGGCCAGGTTGTTGCTGTGTCCTCAGGTGGCAGACAGAGCAAGCCAGGAGTCTGGCCTCTTGTTAATGTTGATTTGGCTGTACTGGGCCTTCGTTTCAGCACGCAGGGCCTTGGTTGTGTCATGTAGGATCTTTGGTTGCAGCGTGCAGGCTCTCTAGTTGTGGCGCAAGGCTCCAGAGTGTGGGCTCAGTAGTTGCGACACATTAGCTAAGTTGCTCCACAGCATGTGGGATCTTAGTACCCCGACCACGGATCACACCTGTGTCCCCTGCATCACAAGGCATATTCTTAACCTCTGGGCCACCAGGGAAGTCCCTGGTCTCTTCTTACGGGGCATTAATCCCATCGTGAGGACCCCACTCTCATGGCCTCATCCAGATGTAATCACCTCCACAAGACCCTCCCTCTTCCTCCGTCACATGGCGGGTTAGGACTGCAGTTGGGGAAACACAAGCATTCGGTTCATAACAACAGCCGGGCCCTTTCGTTGGCTGCTTGCCATCTGCTACAGCTGAGTTGAGGAGTTGGAATGGAGTCCACGTGACCTGCAAAGCCTGATGTTCAGCAGGTGGTCCTCTACAGAGACAGGCTGCTGACCTCCACTCTTCACTGTTAGCTTGTACTTCTGGCCTCTTTAATTATAAATAGGCTGTGTTTTCCTAGAAATGGTCTTTTTTCTGAAACTCAGCGTACATATGAGTATGATTTCTGGTGGAAACATTGACGTCCTGCTTTGCTTCAGCAACTTGAGTTACAGTACCTGTCTTAATGCTTTTGGCATATGGTTAGCTCTCTTGTTTAGATTGGAAGTTTTCTGTGATGTAGTAGGTACACCAGGATTTCTTTGCTTAGTATACAAAATGTGTTGTCCTTTTTATGACATTAAAAGTGGCTAGGTGCTCCCTGGAATACTGAATGAAAAGAAATGATTTCCTTTTGGGGTTTGTCCTTGCACAGCCTGTTCAACTGGCTTTTCCTGGTGTGGGCGAGGTGACTTCTGCCTTGGAAGTGGAGGGCCAGTGTCCAGGAGGAAAGGTTACTTTGGTCAGGATTGAGGCCAGCAATGGGGGCATCCATATTGTGCCCTGGACGTTTTAAGGCATCCCTTTTTTAGCCTGGAAAGTTGAGCAGGTAGCAGAGATGCTTCGGGTTTGGTTTGCTACAAGTACAGAGCTCAACGTTCCCTTTCCCCACAGGGAGAAGCCTTCCCTTGTTCTCGAGATAATGATCCTTTCCTTCAGCACCTGGTCTCTACACGCTACCCTAAGGCCAGGACCTGGGGGAGAGGGAACTAGTTCCATATTGTCTAAACTAGTGAGTGATTTCCAAGTTTTTCTGGGCATAGACCAACCACAGAAATTATTTTTGAGAATATGCTCTCACAGTATTTCTTCAATTATAAGATTATATACATGCGCTACTGTTATCACATTACATATATTATAAACCATACAAAAATAGACCTTTAAAAGAGTAAGATAAAAAGTAGATAGAAATAGAGTTCTAGTATTTTATTTCTACATAAAGCCGTGGGAAACCACTGGTCTAAGCTACCTGGTTCATACCACAAACATTATCTTTTAGCTTTTATTTCTAAAAGACTTTGTATGTTTTAATGCTCATTTTAAAATTGATGTGTAATAATATAAGTTGTACATAACTACAGTCTCTGTTAGAAATTTCTTTTAGAACTATACAGATACGGCTGAAGTTCCTTAGACCACTAGCCCCAGACCCAGTTTCCTGTTTTGATGTTTTAATTCTCTCTTTTTTTTTTAAACATAAATGGTACCATTTATGATACCATTTTCCTGTAGAGGACTGCATGCTAAATATTTAGGCTTTTTGCAGGTCATATAGTCCCCATTCCAACTCTTCGACTCAGCCGTAGTAGCTAGAAATTATAAAGCATTTATACTTGTACAGATTTTTCTATGGCTCGCTTTTTACAATGTTGGTTTTAATGTCTGTTAAAACACCCTGTGCAAGTAGAGGGCGTTCCTGATAAATGATATGCTACCATTTTATTTATTCCTCCTCCTGTTGAGACTTCCCAGATGGTTCATCCGCCTGCTAGTGTTGAAGACACAGCAGATATGGGTTCAATCCCTGGATCAAGAAGATCCCCTGGAGAAGGAGATGGCAACCCACTCCAGTTTTCTTGCCAGGGAAATCCCATCGACAGAGGAGCCTGGCAGGTTACAGTCCATGGGGTCGCAAATGAGTCAGATATGACTTAGCAGCCAAACAACAACGACCGCAGCACTGCCCTCACAGGAAGCCAGCCTGTGGAGCAGTGATGAGAGGGAATGAGATAATGGGCATCTGGACTTGTTCTTCAGAAACACACTTGACGGGCCTCCCTGGCAGCCAGTGGTTACGACCCTGCACTCCACAGCACGGGATGCAGGTTGGATCCCTGGTCAGGAACGTGAGATCCCACATGGGTTGATGGGGCCAGAAATAAGTAAAAACCAAAACCACGCTGGAGCACCTCCCTGCCTCCGTGTGGCGCTCCCTGGGCTTGACCTTGAGCCCCACTGTGTGCAGGCCTCTCTCCTGCTCGCTCGGTCCAGCAGTGTCATACTTCTGCTCTCAGCCTCTCTCTCTCAACCAGTTTTTCTTCCTGTGTGTTGAACGGTGGTGCTTTCTAGGCTAATAATGAGGAAAAGCCGTTAAGAATTGGCGTGAGTCCTGGGCGGGGGGTGTGTCTGTGTGTTGCAGGGGCCGAGGCCCTGTGATCGCCTCTGGAGCTGTGTCACTCCGGGCAGGCAGATCAAGAACGTGACATGCCAGAAACCAAAAGGATAAAGAACAGAGCAGCATCTATCCGAGTCTTTACTAAGTTTCTGGAAGCAGAGGGTGCCTTAGAGTTCACAGACCCCAGAGGGCCTATCGCAGATGAGTGGTTCTTTTTATTCGGTCAGCCGTCAGGACAACCTGGATGACTTGGAGAAAAACATTGTTTCCTGGGCTCCACCCAACCAGCCTGGTCGAGGACGTTTGCGTTGAGGTCCAGGAATCTGTTGCTGTCACAGACTCCCTCTTCGACTCTGAATATCAGCCCGGCTTTGAAGCCATCCTGACCTTTGAGTTCTCTTCCAGCTCTCAGATTGTCCCTGACGAAATCCAGGTCAGGAGGGTGGTGGCCCATGTCCAAACTGATCTGTCCCCTGACCCCAAGGGCACAGCCCGGACAGCCTCTTGTCTCGTCAGTGGCACGGGTGACATGCAGTTTGATAGTGTTGGTGCAGAATTCAGTGAGGATTTTTACTTTAATTTTTGGAATGAAAAACACACGGGCCTGAGCACCATTCAGAAAGAACGAAAGCCTGAGCCACAGTATGTCTTAGTCCTGCTCCTGCTCACAGCTGCCTAGTTCTCCCTGAGCGCGAGCAAAACTTGTTATCATTAGTTTTCAATGTATCCTGCCGTTTGCGGGGGCGTGGGAGGGAGGTTTTTTTAACAGCTTGAGATGTAGTTCAGATGCCTGTAGTTCACCCATCTGAGGTGTACAAGTCCATGACTTTCGTATATTGACGGAGTTGTGCGGCCATCACCACGGTCTAATTAGAGACCATCTTTATCCTCGGAAAGAGACGCCATATTTGCTCATTTTTGCAGTCACTCTGTGTTTCCCCGGAATCCCCCAGCTCTAGGCAGTTGCTAACAACTTCTGTCTCTGTTATATATAGTTTTTAATGTCTCCTCTTTTTTTTTTTTTTTTTTTTAATTTATCTGGCTGTGCCAGGTCTTAGTTGCAGTGTATGGGATCTAGTTCCCCAAGCAGGGATCAAACCTACGCCCCCGCTACATTAGGAGCCAAGAGTGTTAGCCCCAGACTGCCAGGGAAGTCCCTCACTCCTGGGTCTTTCACAGAAGTGGATGTGCACGGGGGGCCATTCTGCACACGCCTCTTCCCCCGGCCACTGTCAGTGCCCTGGGCTCTTCTGCCATCAGGAGTCAGGCTGGGTGCTGTGCTTTGGGGTGACCATACCCGCCGCACCCAGGGGGAGCAGAGGGATCTCTGGGAAACGGAAGTTAAAGGCCAAGCCCACCGCCTGCCTCTTAACCGCTGTGGATGGCCTCAGCCTTGGCCAGGCAGAAGCTCCTCATGTCTGTGCTTTCTGTGTTTAGAAACTCATCGCTTATGGGCACATCACCGGCAATGCCCCTGACAGTGGCGCCCCCGGCAAGCGGTTGATTGACAGGATCGTGGAAACCATTTGCAACTGTTTTCAAGGCCCTCAGACTGATGAAGGAGTTCAGTTACAAATCATTAAGGTATTTCTGTCTGTCTGCCTCGTCTGGATTTTAAATGAGAAAACTCATCCCCCCGGGAATTTTAATTTCTAATTTACCATGTGTGGGTTGTCTCAGGAGGCACTGAGCTCGAGCAAAAATATGTAAGCATCAATTAGATCTTTTGTTAAGTGTCAGAACTGATTAGCGTGGACCAAGACAGAAGAGCAGAAACAGGTGCGTTTTCAAAGTAAATGGTTCCACTAATAATCACGTAAATGGCTTGTGAATTAGATGGACTTGAAATCCTCTACTGTCTCCCCTTGAATTTCTGGATTCCCGGACTGCCATTTCTCAGCAGGTCCTGTGTCGATACTTTTTTATCACCAGTTTGCCCCGTCCCTTTCTTCTCCCGTCCCATCATCCTGTTCCATTTCTGCTGCCAGGAATGGTTTGGCATGGGACGGTCCCGTCTGCTTGTCAGAACCAATCAGGATAGATGTGGTCAACGTTTCAAATCCCAAGTCCTGGACATGTTAGCTTTGTGAGGGATGGCTTTATGCTAGCTGCACCCTACTTAAAGCTCCCTTGAAAGTCCACCAGGGAACTGGGAAGCTGATCTCCCCACCCCACCCCACCCCACCCCGCACCTCCATCAAAACATGTATATTTTGTGATCAATGTATGTGAGATCAGGTTGGAGTGTTTTCCCTCCTGAGAGAAGTGTCTGTGTTTTTTTTTTTTTTTTTTTTGCTTTTAAAAAAGTAAGCAGGTAGAGAGCACACTTAACACAGCTCAGTCACTTACATAACTTGGGTTCTGTGGAGTTAATAGATGTGTATAAACTTTTTTGAACTTGCAGCAGCAGGGACTTGGCTCTTGGTACTAATCATCCAGTTTAGCTCACAGAGCCATCTTCTCAAACCAAACCAAATAAAAACAAAGGCAAACCTTGTAGAAGAGCTGGACTCTGAGAGGATGGGCAGTGGGCATTCCCGAAGATGAAGGTTTTGGACTTTTGTTTCAGGCTCTTCTCACTGCGGTCACATCCCCGCACATTGAAATTCACGAGGGCACCATCCTGCAGACGGTCAGGACATGTTACAATATCTATTTGGCCAGCAAAAATCTCATCAATCAAACCACCGCCAAGGCTACCCTCACTCAGATGCTGAACGTCATTTTCACCCGCATGGAAAACCAAGTGGTGAGTGGTAGCAGTTACCAGCTGCTGTGAGTGGGACACCATCCCATGCTGTGAAGTCTTTCTGTGTGGCCTCGGTGCCTGGTGAAGAGTCTTTGCATCTTGTAATTAATCCCTTCTTTGAATTCTCTGCACTCTGTTTTTGTCCTTGCTTTAAAAAGCAGAGAGAATCTCGATGGGTTTTGAAATTTGCATTCCAGATTTGCTGTGAGTTTGTTGAAAGAATTGATTTCCTTTTTTAAATTCTGTCCTTCTGTTTGGATATCCTTTATGCAACAGGCTGGCTTTTTTTCTGTTCCTTATCAAAACGCTGGATCCATTTAGATTGAATCCCTTTTTCATTGCCTTTCAGTTGCAGGAGGCCAGAGAATTGGAAAAACCAATCCATTCGAAACCACAGTCCCCTGTGATCCAAGCTGCAGCAGTGTCCCCAAAGTTCAATCGTTTGAAGCAGAGCCAGGCACAGAGCAAACCAACAACTCCTGAAAAGACAGATTTAACCAATGGCGAGCATGCCAGGAGTGGTTCCTCGGTGATCACGGAGAATGGACACGCCCCCAGAGAAAGAGGCCCGTCGCTCTCAGGTAAGGCCCCTGTGCCTCCCTGTCCCCCAGTGACTGGGCTGTCTTGCATCCAAGGGGCCGGTGAAGGAGCTGTCTGGTGTCATGACAGGAAACTTCCAGTAGCTCTTCTATTTCTGGGCCTCCCCCTTGACTTCCCCTTTGAGTTTCTCTTATGAAACACAACCCAGGAGGCCGAGGACCTCAGATCCCGTTGTCAGTTATGAGTGTTTTGGTTGTTGTTGGGTTTTTCTTTGGTGGGGGGGTTGTTCCTGGAATATATCTAGCTACTGCTGTTTGATGTCAGCTGTAGTGCCATGGGTTCACTGTGGAGTGCTTGTGTCCCGGGAGGCAATCATTTGGGAGGCTGAGCATTTAATGTCTGTTTCATCTCCCAAAAGAGGACATGGACATCATTTGTCACTTATACACAGGCTCTGTGTGCTCTGCCCACTTACGGGCAGTTAGTCACTATTTATGGACATCTTCGAAGGGAGCCAGAAGGTGGGTGGGTGGGTTCATAGAGAAATAATAGGCACACAGACAGCTCTGTCTTCTTCTGAGACCAAGTATACTACTACTTGGTTGTGCTTGCTTTTTTAAATGAAAGATCTTCCGTACCCGATGAGTCTTGAAGTAAATAAAAGATTAGGTGTGAAAGTTTTGAATTGGGTTGTCACGTAAGATTATTTTTTAGTATTTACCTCTCTTTCACTGTGCAATTTGTGCAAACAAAATTCTAAATTCATGTGCTTTTCAAGAACATCCCTTATTCCCAAGTGATTTCTGCCAAACAGTCTTTCACTCTAGCTGATGGTCCTACAGCGAAGTGTCAGCCCCGCCTTCGTAACTGGCCTCATGTCTTCTTCTGCCCCATTACCGGCAGTGAGGCCTCTTGGTGGAGCCCATACTTGAGCAGCTTTTGCTCGTCTGTGATTCACCAGAGCTGGGCATGGGCAGGAAGAGGCCAAGTGTTGCTTCAGGAGTGTTGTTCTGTATCAGTTCACCCAAGGCAAGGATCAGAGAAAAAGGTGCCACAGAGAGTCGCACATGTCTTGGGTGCGCACTGTTGGCTGCCCAGTGTCACGTGTCTTGGAAGGTGTTCAGGAAGTCCTAACCCACCTTCTGTATTGGTTTTCATCTTTGCCTTATTAACTCTCAGAGCAAAGAGCAGGCAGGTTTTTACTGGAACCTTTATCGGACTATGGCCAATCAACAGATATTAATATTTAAACGCACTGTAGTGAGCGTAACTGTGCAGGTGGAGAAGCAGGTCTTCCTGAGCTGCATGAAAGTGTTTCCACTGCAGCCCATTTTCCACTCAGCAGCCAACGTGATCGTTTAAAACAATGGATTAGATCAGGACCTCCCTCTGCTTCAACCCCTCTGGTAATTTCCCATCTTGTCCCATTCATAGTGACGTCTGTGCCTGCCCCATCTCCACTATGTCCAAGGCCCTGTAGGTCCTGCCTCTGCCCACCTCCCTGTACCCTTCCTTCGCTTCCTTTCCCCTTGTTTGTCATAGGATGTGCAGGTGGTGTTTCTGGTTCTTGAAAATGCGGTGCTTGCTCTTGGTACCTCGGCACCTACTGTCCCTTACCCTGCCTTTGTCTTCAGGCTTCATTTCTAACTGATCCCCTCTCTGAAGCTCCCCGTCACTCTATCATCACCCTCTCTTATTTTCCTCATGGCACTGATCACTACTTCAGATCACTGAAGAGTTTGTGTTCACTTGTTCCTGGTCTAAGGCATCGGCCACCCCATTCACCACAATATTCCCAACACCTGGTTTGGTACCCAGTACATATGGTCAATAAATACTTTTTTTACTGAATGGAGTGTGGGGTGGATTTGATTTCTAGAATATGGTTTTACAGAAACTCAGGAACCTAAAATTCTGCTCTAACACAGAAAACTTTACACTTAGCATATTGCTGTGGATTTTGTTGCCGCAAGGTGTAATACACCCCATGAGGCTTCTCCCAAGATCGTGGGCATCAGAGTGCCTCTAGGAATCAGACCACAAACTTGCAAGTGGTAGATCAGAGTGGAGGTGCACCGTCGCCCTTAGGAGGGACAGGCAGGCCTCCACTTGTCCAGATGTGGCTCTAAAGAAAGAACGCGTCCTTCAGGAGAACCGGATGGGCGCCTGGGAGGAAGGGCAGGCTGAGAGGCAGATGGCAGAGGTGCTGGCCGACAGGCACAGCGCCCTGGGCCAGAGTCCAGGCTGCCGAGGCCCCCGGGGGCCTCAGTGCCTCTGTGACCAAGATGACCTGTCCAGCTCTCCTCTTGGTTCCCTCCCGTAGACTGGCCATCGGGGAGGCCCCACCCCACCCCGAGGCAGTCACTGTGCCAGGCATGGTCCTTGCTACCTGGGCACTCACTCCACATGCGTTGTCCTACTTCACTACGAACCCTCCTGGGCCTTCCTGAGATAATGTGCCTCCTAGTGGAATCTGTGTGGATGACAGCTCACCAGCAGACCAGAGGATCTTCTTCCCCTTGGCAGATTTTCATCCCAGGTTGATAAAACTGATAATCTGTCAGTCTTATCAGCCCGGGTAAGAAGTGGATCGTATTACTCTTTGTAAATTCACAAAATGAGATCTTTGAGCCTGCAGCATGCTAGCTTCTGTGAACCTTAGAGCACAGCCAACAGGGTTCCCTGGGGACCTCACCTATTTGTCTGTTCACAGCCCAAAGACCCAACTATTCTTGTCAATCTTTTAAAAATACAGG
This sequence comes from Oreotragus oreotragus, assembly GCA_006410675.1. Taxonomy (NCBI): domain Eukaryota; kingdom Metazoa; phylum Chordata; class Mammalia; order Artiodactyla; family Bovidae; genus Oreotragus; species Oreotragus oreotragus. The sequence goes on from SJYX01003776.1 coordinate 276,046, forward strand.
TTTATTGAAATTCAGTTCTGTAAATTCCCCTGTTTAAAATGACCAGTTCAGCTCTTTGTAGTATGTTGACACAGTCGAGCAGCAATCAATCAACACAGTCAGTTTTAGAGCATTTTTACCACACGCAGAAGAAACCCTGTACCCAAGCATAGTCACTTCCCATTTTCTTTTTATTTTTAAGATTCTTACTTTTTAACTCCCAGCATTAGACTTAAGCATTTACACACATGTACAGCTAATATGTAGTATTGTAGGTACACAGTTACCAGTGTGCTCACAGATGTCTTCACTCACTCTTTTTATCTTGCATCCCATTCTTTAAGGGAAAAACAGCCCAACAACTTACCAAGCCTACAGCTTCTCTGATGAAACATATTCATCGGGCTGCTAATTACTAGACACATGAGACACCTGTTTACCAAATCATGATCTAGACGAGATGATTTTAGATGGCTCATAGGTGAATGGTTTTTATTTTAATAGTTATACATTTGTTCTAACATGCATTAAGAAAGTGTGATTAGTGTTTGAAACCTTTGTTTTGTGAATATTAATTATTGCTTACAGTGAGTTAAAGATCACTGTTGGATATATATATATATACACACATGTAATATAATAAGTGGTGCATGAAATGGCAAAAATTATGAAGGTTGTGTGTGTTGTAGTCCTGTGTTCGGGAAACAAGCTCACTCAGGACAATGCAGATAGTGGAGTGCAGTTGATTACACCGGCCAGCCCAAGGCAGAGTCTCCTCTTATCCAAGGACCCCGACCAACATTTGTGAAAACCTTATATACCCTAAATGTATAAGGTTCTCTGAAACTAATCTGAACAAAGGAAAAATAAGGATAAAATCATAGTTAACCCATGATTCATATGCCTTAAGCCTAGGTAGTTAACAGTGGACAGTTATCAATAGGCTTGTGGTCATACCCCAGTAAGCATAATAAAATAGAATGTATGATTCTATTCGGTTACACAGATAATTAGGGTATTCTTTTAGGATGAAGAGCCCTGGGGCTCTTCCTTCTGGGGGCCTGGTTTTCCCGTTGGTATGTCGTTTCCACAGATACTGGGCATATAGCTCAAAGGCCACAGTCCGGCCCAAGATGGAGTCCTGCTTTCAAGATAGAGCCTGTTCTGTTTCCTTCTTCATAGGTAACACTGATCTAGACTGAATCGTCTTATTTAGATGAAGAAACCTTCTAAACCTTTAGAAGATTTTGCCTGTGACTGAGGGCTTTTCTAACCTCCATTCAAGTTCTTTTTGCCCTCTAAGGAGAACATTTGTTGTTGTTAACTCGCTAAGTTGTATCTGACTCTTTTGCAACCTGTGGACTATAGCCCACCAGGCTCCTCTGTCCACAGGATTGCCCAGGAAAGAATACTGGAGTAGACTGCCATTTCCTTCTCCGGGGATCTCCCTGACCAAGGCTCTAACTCCTGTCTTCTGCTTTGAAAACCAGATTTATCAGCCCCATAAGTTTAGTGCTCTCCAGTGTACAGGCTGGTGCATGAGTTTGGGCTCATTGAGATCATTCCTTTGATGTGTATCTCGGCTCTCTGGCTCCAGTCTCCTGTGTGTTCCTATCCTGCGTCCCCTCAGGGTGCACCCACTGGAGGGGGTGGCTGAGGGCTCCAGGACCTTTGTCTCCATCCTGAGCTCCCTCAGGGCCTGCCGCAGGGGGTGTCTGGAGTGGTTTGAAGGCTGCTGCATCCTTTGTTTACTGATCTGATGTGTGGGGCGGCATTTTTCTTTCACTTGATTTAAGTGCCCAGTGGAAATGAAAACACTTCCCTGTTGCTTCTCCAGGACCAAAAGCAGAAAATCGTGGCCTGATTGGAAAGTCGTTGTTGCAGAAGAATTTAAAGGGCTGTTCTGGTTTTCTGTAGCACGGTGGCCCTTAGTGTTTACTTCCGGAGGACTAGTCGAGTGCTTGTTCACTGGTTCTCTACCAGAACAACTGGTGGCGAGCCTTTTCCACTTAAACAGCTGCCATCTTATAGAATAAGTCCATTTAGAATGTAGTCAGTTCCCAACTATCACGTGAGAAATCTCATGCTAAGTTCTGGGTTTACACTGTGGGGAAAAGAAGCAGCCAGAGGCACACCGTTTACCGAGGTGAAGGGACAAGATGATGCTTCTCCTTTTGTTCTGTCAGAAACCATAGCTGGATAATACCCAGCTGCTGCCTGCAGCCCGGGAGTGGTGGAGGGGGCCCTGGGCCAGCAACTGTGACTCAGGAAGGAAGAGTGTCTAAGACTGCGGGGTCTTAGAGTTCCACTGCTCCACCCAAGTGTCCACATTTCCTGGGACGTGGTCAGATTTGGCTTTGGAGAGGGCTTATTTGCACTCTTGGCTTCGGACTGTGACTCTGGAGAACACTGACTTAATCTCCACCTTACTTCACTTTCCTTGGAAATGCCCACATATATATGTTTCCGTTTGTGTATTTGGTGTGTGTGTAGGGACTGAAGACGGAGCCCAGGAGGTGGTGAAGGAGATCTTAGAAGATGTGGTCACGTCTGCGGTTAAAGGTGAGAACCAAGCACCCAGCCTCCCCTCCTCCTCACTCCTCCACTCAGGTCCCCAGCCAGGTGTGTTAGTGGTAGAGAGCTCCAGTGCTGCCGCCTCCTGCATGCTCACGGAAACCGAGTCTGCCCATCTTTAATACGGAGTTTGGAAGTCACTTGTGACTCGCGATGGGTTCCATTCTCTACTGGGGTCCAGCCCCGGTGGATCCAGGGTGATTCGAAGGTGGGGACGGAGTCGGCGTCCTTGGAAAAATGCATATTTAATTACAGATATATAGAGAGATTAGAAACGGATAGTGTAGTAGGAAAATTAGTGGAGAAGAAGAGGCTGAGTAACTTGGTTTACATGGAATAGCATCCATGCTCCAGATGGGAATTCAGCCAGAGAAACGGGGAGCAAGAAAGAACCATATGGGGGAGTCAGTCTTTCCAGGAGCTGATCCCATTTCTTTATTTTTCATGTTTTCTTATATACCTTTTGTTACCTATAGGGATGAATACAGAGTCACGTGGGGGTCAGCAGTCCTGACCTTTATCAAAATTAGGTGCTTTACATAAAAAAGGTCTTAGGGGTTTTGCGTCATCTTCTGGGCTGACATTTTATGATCCTTTCTTTCTGATAACCAAAAAACTTATTTTTTCCAAGGGTGTTTTTTCTTAAATCAGGCGCTACCCTCCAAATAAAATTGCATTCCTATAGGGTGAGGGTGTAGTGAGTTACAACTAGGAAAGGAATTTATTTAACCTAAGGTTTACATGATTAATCTTAAAGGTTAATACTTATTTCTCCTATATGCTAGTTATATTCATGATAAGGGCAGGAATATGGAGATTTAGCAGCAAACATCAGCCCAACAAGTGAAGACCTTTCACCAATGTTCCTTTTACGATCTGTTTAGTCTTAAGATAGTGATAACGTTACATTTTTGCATAGCAAGGACACAGTGATTTATAATAAAGTACAGTGGTCTATAACAAAAGAGAAAATTCATTAACTCAAAAAGTCTAGTATTGCTAACATGAAAAACTACTATATTTCCCTTTCTATATTCCAAATACATTGATTAATATATTCCCAGGTGGCTAAGGATATAGAGGCCTGGCGGCAATCATTGACTCAACAATGAGAAAAGCCCTATGCTAATTAAGACTTTCAAAATCCTCCAAAACTCTCTGTGCTGTTTATGGTTGAGAGGTTGTCACACAAGCTAGTCTGTCAGCAGAGAGGTTTGACCTGAGACACCCTTGTCACACCCAGGGCAGGGAATTAGCAGTAATTATTGGCACGACAAATGAAAAAACCCTTCACTAATATAATTCCCAACCAACCCACTATACTAATAATTTCTAACTTCCCACAAGAANTGTCAGCAGAGAGGTTTGACCTGAGACATCCTTGTCACACCCAGGGCAGGGAATTAGCAGTAATTATTGGCACAACAAATGAAAAAACCCTTCACCAATATAATTCCTAAGCAACCCACTATACTTTCTAACGTCCCAAAAGAATTTGCCTTTAGTAAGTCTAAAACATCTCGTGCCTTTCACGATCGGGAGGCTGTAAACCATCACATGCGGCCGGATGAACTTATACAAGTGGGCTAGGTAACCTTCAGAGTTGTAAGCTGAAGCACTCTTGTCACGCCCAGGAATTTTTATTAACTTGGAGCTGCACGTTTACGCCTTCTCCGAGAGAAACGGTTATGGGGGAGAGTCCCCTGGAAAGTCAAAGGCGTAGGTGAGAGCAAAAAACAGACTCTGGTTTTGGGGTAGATGCTTGGGAACAGGGGGTCTCCTGAGGCTTGATCACGCCTTTGCGTATGCCGAAGCCTCCTTCCTCATGACCTTTGCCATGGGCGGAGTTCCTCACCCTGGCCCCCGGCACTGTGGCTCCTGTTGGGATTAGTCTGGAAGCCACTGTGTGTGTGTGTGTGTGTGTGTGTGTGTGTGTGTGATGCTTTAAGGGGAATAAGTAGACATAAGCCTTGAAATGTTCGCTCTGCTACTTTCCACTCTATTTCACAACCCAGGAAGCCAACTTTCCCTATGCTGTTTGCCCCAAGTGCTGCCACCTTGTGGCCATTTTCTGTAACTACAACTTGACAAAAGGCACCTCCAATTCTCAACGGGGCAGGTGTGCTGTCAATGACAGCCTGCCTCAAGAAAGGTCCTGGGGTAAATACTAGAGAAATAAATTGCAAACAACAACTTGCAAGATGCCAGTTGAAACATAAAATTTCCACACATTCATGAAAGAAAAAATACTCTAACCACCGTAAGACAAGATGCTCAGCATTCCTAATTGTTTGCAGGAGGAATGCTAATCAAAACGACAACAAGAAATCAAATCCCACCAGTTGTAATGGCCATTCTTTTTTTTCACTTTTCAAAAATATTTTATTGAAATATAATTGATTTATAATGTATTAGTTTCAGGCATATAGGAAAGTGATTCAGTTATATATGTAACACAATATAATAAATACAGAGAAGAAACTCACTTTGTTTATTCTAAATACTAAGTTTGGCAATAAATCAGGAGAATANAGGCTTTCTTATCTCTTCTTGCTATTCTTTGGAACTCTGCATTCAGATGCTTATATCTTTTCTTTTCTCCTTTGCTTTTCGCCTCTCTTCTTTTCAGTGCTATTTGTAAGGCTTCTCCAGACAGCCATTTTGCTTTTTTGCATTTCTTTTCCATGGGGATGGTCTTGATCCCTGTCTCCTGTACAATGTCACGAACCTCATTCCATAGTTCATCAGGAACTCTGTCTATCAGATCTAGGCCCTTAAATCTATTTCTCACTTCCACTGTATAATCATAAGGGATTTGATTTAGGTCATACCTGAATGGTCTAGCGGTTTTCCCTACTTTCTTCAATTTAAGCCTGAATTTAGAAATAAGGAATTCATGATCTGAGTCACAGTCAGCTCCTGGTCTTATTTTTGTTGACTGTATAGAGCTTCTCCATCTTTGGCTGCAAAGTTTCAGGCATATAGGAAAGTGATTCAGTTATATATGTAACACAATGTAATAAATACAGAGAAGAAACTCACTTTGTTTATTCTAAATACTAAGTTTGGCAATAAATCAGGAGAATATTTTACCAAGACCAGATTAATTTTACTTTGGGGATATATGGATGATTTGACTAGAAAACTAGTGATAAAGCATATTACATTGGTAAGTTAAAGGAAGAAAATGGAATATTAAAATTTTTTAAATTTATTTTAATTGGAGGCTAATTACTTTACAATATTGTGGTGGTTTTTGCCATACATTCACATGAATCAGCCATGGGTGTACATGTGTTCCCCATCCTGAGCCCCGCCTCCCACCTCCCTCTCCATCCCATCCCTCTGGGTCATCCCAGTGCACCAGCCCTGAGCACCCTGTCTCATGCATTGAATCTGGACTGGTGATCTGTTTCACATATGGTAATATACACATTTCAATGCTATTCTCAAATCATCCCACCCTCGCCTTCTTCCACAGAGTCCAAAAGTCTGTTCTTTACATCTGTGTCTCTTTTGCTGTCTCCCATATAGGGTCATCATTACCATCTTTCCAAATTTCATATATCTGCATTAATATACTGTATTGGTGTTTTTCTTTCTAACTCACTTTGGTTTGTATAATAGGCTCCAGTTTCATCCACCTCATTAGAACTGATTCAAATGCATTCTTTTTAATAGCTGAGTAATATTCCATTGTGTGTATGTACCACCGCTTTCTTATCCATTTGTCTGCTGATGGACATCTAGGTTGCTTCCATGTCCTGGCTATTATAAACAGTGCTGCAATGAACATTGGGGTACACGTTTCTCTTTCAACTCTGGTTTCCTTGGTGTCTATGCCTAGCAGTGGGATTGCTGGGTCGCATGGCAGTTCTATTTCCAGTTTTTAAAGGAATCTCCACACTGTTCTCCATAGTGGCTGTACTAGTTTGCATTCCCACCAACAGTGTAAGAGGGCTCCCTTTTCTCCACACCCTCTCCAGCATGTATTGCTTGTAGACTTTTTGATAGCAGCCACAGAATGGCTGTTCTCACAAGTCAATATATGTGTGAGAAGCCCCCACATGGTCAGCAGAAGGAAAACTGGCAACAGCCACTAGGACTGACAGCCTCTGCACGGCAGGGAAAAAATCAACAGAGCTAACCCTAGGATCTGACATGCCCACACCTCAGCCCATATCCTGAGAAACCCATTATTCAAAAAGTCACAGGCACCCCAACATTCACTTCAACACTACTTAGAAAAGCCAAGACAGACCACGCAACATGTCCACTGACAGATTAAAGCTCAAAAAAGACCTCGTACTTATAGACCATGGACTATTATTCAGCAACAAAAAAGTGGAACTGAAATTATGGAATTATTCCGCTTGTAGCCATAGAAGTGAACGCTGGAGGATCACATACTAAGCGAAATCAGCCAGACAGAGGAAGACAAGAGCATTTGATGTCTCTTCTAGATAAAATTTAAAAAGATTTACAAGGGGACTAAATTACAAGACAAAAACTGACTTTGAGAATTCAAGCACAAGAATTTTTAAAAATAAATAAGAAAGGAAAGGCCAAGGATTAATTAGGAGGTTGGGAATAACACACGCACATAAATTTGTGTCTGTACTAGATACTCCACAAGGACCTGATGATCAGCTCAGGGAACTATGTTGACCTTCTGAAAAACCCTCTATGGCTAAAGAACGCAAACAGCAGGTATGCTGTATGTATATGTCATAAGTGAATCAGGCAGCTGCACGCTGATGACAAAGAGAAAACCGCAAAAGGAATATACTCCAACATAGCATAGGCATGAAATTAGAGAAAATAAAAGCATTGCCTTGTTTATTCCCTCCAACCTTCCTGACTTGCACTGAAATTCTGTCCCTGGAGCCTGAGCAGGCTTGGGTCCCATTGCTGGATTAGGGTGGAGTTGACAGCGGAGTAACGGGCCCTTAACTGAGACCCCCTCTTAAACCCCTTCTTTCTGGTCTCCCTGACGAGACCAGAGTCCCTAGTGCTCCCAAAGATGCGGACCCAACCCCTCTATCTTCCAGGACCTTGGAAATGTTACCCAGACCCCAGGACTTCTGGTGCTGGGGTGCCCAGCTCAAGCTTCCTTCTTGAGAGTACAGCCTCCTAGGCCCCTCAGCAGGGTGCCGTGGCCCCTGGTTGGAATGAGTCTGGAGGGGAGAGGTGAAGCTCTAGGGGTAAGAAGTGAGACCCGATCCCTTAAATTGTTGCTCAGGCACATTTTGCCCCAATTCACAGCCCAGGAAGCCAAGTTGCCCTAAGGCTCTGGTTGTCCAAGGAGCCGGAGGTGGTCAGGGGAACGTGCTGCCACCTTGTGGACACTTTCTGTAACTACAATTTCACCTCTGGCGCTTACCGGCACCTCTCTTTCTCAAGCGTTGGGGTCTGTTAATGACAGCTGTTCTCACGACATGTCCTGGGGCAGGAACTGCAGCAATAAATTCCGAACACAACCGGCTTTCTGGAAGCCAACTGCGACAGGTAAATTTTCCTCACAGCTTTCACGGAAAAAACAAAGACCCAAACCTCCGCCACAGGACAAGATGCTCAGCGTCCCTAATTACTGTAGGAATGCCAATCAAAATGAAAACAAGAAATCCAGTCCCATCAGTGCCATCAGAGCATCCTCAGGAGGCTACAAACACTAGAGGCAGGAGAGTCTGAGGAAAGGGAACGCCCCACAGTAGGTGGGAAGGCACGCTGACAACACCCAGTCTCTGAATGCCTGGAAATACACTACCAAGAGAGGCTAAGTCTAGGATCTGACATTCCCACATCCGGGCCTAGATCCCGAGAAATTATCACTCAAAAAGGCACGTGCACCCCAACTAGCCCTGCAGCGCTACTCACAACAGCCGACACAGAGAGACAGGAAAATCGTCACCAACGGCTTAAGCTTAAACCGAATGTGCTACATATATGTGAGCGACTATTAGCCTTAAAAACCAAAACTGAAGTAAGAAAACTACGCCACTGGCAGCCACAGGGAAAGAAGGATCATTCCCTAAAGGAACTCAGCTGGACAAAGGAAGGCAATGACAAAAGATGTCCCTTCTAGACAAAATTTCTAAAAAGTGAAACAGAAGAAAGCATTCACAACCTGAAGACAGACTCTGAGGATTCAAATTCAAGCCAAGAGTTCAGGAAAAAAAGTGAAGGGCCTGGGATGAATTAGGAGGTTGGGACTGATTTAGACACAGAAATCTGTATCTGTAATAATAATCCACACGCATTATCAGCTTCCTTCCTTCCTCCCTTTCACATACACACAGAAATCTATCTCTCACCTATACACATAAACATGCATCTCTAAGAGATACTCCACATAGGCTATTTTCTTCCTTCTTTCCTCGTATACACAGAACCCTGTATGTGAGGTAGATAACCCACAAAGACCAGATGCTCAGCACGTCGCTCAGCCTTCTGCAATGAACTCTCTGGCAAAAGAACCCCCAAAAGACCAGCTATACTCCATGGATACATGGTACCTGAATCAGCCGACAGTACGCTGACAGGCACAGGGTGGCAGATTGACTACACAGCATTGGCATGAAGTCAAAGGAAAGGAGAGAAAATCAGTGCCAACTTTATTCCTTCCAGCCTCCCTCATTTGGGCTTTGTGGCATCCTAGGAGCCTAAGTAGGCTCGAGTCCCAAGGCTGGACTGCGGTGGTGTCCAGACAGCCTGGCAGGGTGCCCTTCATCGAGCCCCTTTTTGGTTATTATTTCTGAGCCCATTTGAAAATCACGACTGTGTGCTTGTCTCGGCTGGGACCAGAGTCCCAAGTGGGATCAAAGCCTGGAGGCTTGTGGAGGCAATAGTCACCTAGCCTGCGCGTCTCCTGGTGCTGGGGTTCCAGCTCAAGACTCATTCCTAAGAGTGCAGCCTTCTAGCACCTAAGTACCCTCAGCTGGGTGCTGTGGCCCCGGCTGGGATTAGTCTGGGGGTCAGGAGTGTGAAACTTTAGGGGGAAGAAGCAATGAGTCACAAGGCTGCAGGTATTTTGCTCTGGCACATTCCACTCCAGTTCACAGCCCAGGAACCCCACTTTCCCCAAGGCTCTGGTTGTCTGAGGAACCAGAGGCAGGCCGGGAATAGTGCTGCCGCCACCTTGTGGAGACTTCCTGTAATGACAACCGCACCACCGGTGCTTACTGGCCCTTCTGCTTGGAAAGTGCTTGTTGTTCAGCCGCTCAGTCGCGTCCAACTCTTTGCGACTCAAGGACTGCAGTGCGCCAGGCTTCCCTGTCCTTCACCGGCTCCTGGAGCTTGCGCAAACTCATGTCCACTGAGTCAGAGAGGCCATCCAGCTATCTCATCCTCTCTCGTCCTTCTCCTCCTGCCTTCAACCTTCAGCAGCGTCAGGGTCTTTTCCAATGCATCAGCTCTTTGCATCGAGTGATCTAAGTACTGGAGCTTCAGCTTCAGCATCAGTCCTTCCAATGAACATTCAGGACTGATTTCCTTTAGGATGGACTGGCTTGATCTTGCAGTCCAAGGGACTCTCCAGAGTCTTCTCCAACACCACAGTTCAAAAGCATCAATTCTTCGGCACTCAGCCTTTTTTGGTCCAGCTCTCACATCCACACATGACTACTGGAAAAACCATAGCTTTGACTGGCTGGGCCTTTGTCAGTAAAGTAACATCTCTGCTTTTTAATACGCTGTTTAAATTTGTCATAGCTCTTCTTCCAAGGAGCAAGTGTCTTTTTTAATTTCATGGCTGCATTCACCATCTGCACTGATTTTGGAGCCCAAGAAAATAAAATATGTCACTGTTTCCATTATTTCCTCATCTGTTTACCAGGAAGTGGTGGGACCAGGTGCCATGATCTTCGTTTTTTGAATGTTGAGTTTTAAGCCAACATTCAAATATCCTGGGGATTGTTAATGACAGCTACCCTCAGGCCATTTACTGGGGTGGGCTTTGCAGAAAGAAATTCCAAACACAATGGACTTTCAGGAAGCCATAGCAAAGGGAAATTTTCTGTACACCCTTTAAGGAATAAATAAAACAATACAAACCCCAAATCTCCACCTAGGCCAAGATGGTGTGCATCCCTAATTACTACAGGAATGCCAATCAAAAATGACAACCAGAAATCAAACCCCACACTTCAAGTTGGGCATTCTCACGAATCAACAAACAGTAAAAGCAGGAGAGAGCCTAGAGTTAAAAGAGCCCCTTATACAGTTGGTGGGAAGGTAGACGGGCAGCATGAAGGATAATTGGCTGTGGCAAGAATACACGGAAGAACTGTACAGNTAATCTTTTGGTTGCACTGTGTAGCATGCAGGATCTTAGTTCCCCAACTAGGGATCAACCTCTTGCCCCCTGCAATGCAAACTTGGGAGTCTTAACCACTGGGCCACCAGGGAAATCCCAGAGGATAGCCTCTGGATTGCAGAAGGGAGGTAAACAACTCTGGCTGTTAGTTTGGCCTTGTGATTAATTGATGCCAAATAGACAAATTCAGAATCTAAGAAAACACAATTAGAACACCCATCAGCACCCCAGCCTCTATGTGTCTGAGTCAGAATACACCATCTTCCTCCTCAAAACTTCCCCTCTCCCCATTTCCCTATCCCAGGGTCAAGTCCCATACACATCCCTGAATCTACATAGTCAGAAAACTGGGGGTCATTCATGATTCCTTCTTCTTCCCCCACCTCCAACCGACTACCAAGTCCTATCAATTCTGCCTCCTGTTTTAATAATCTTCACACCTCTCCTGAGCTTCCCCCAGGCCAGGCAGCCACACTCCATGCCAATGTTCTGTTAACAGCCTCTAACTGACCTCCTTCCATTCTTATCCCCCTCCAGTCCATTCTCCAAGTAGCCTGAATGTTTCTTCTAAAACATAACTCTGATCACGTCACCCCTGCATGCTAAGTCACTTCAGCTCATGACCCTAGACTGTAGCCTGCCAGGTTCCTCTGTCCATGGGATTCTCCGGGTTAGAATACTGGAGTGGGTTACCATTTCCTTCTCCGGGGGATCTTCCCCACCCAGGGATCGAACCTGCATCTCTTATGTCTCCTGCATAGGTAGGCAGGTTCTTTACCACAAGCACCACGCGGGAAGCCCCATCAAGTCACCCACTAAAACTCCTGGATGGCTTTCCTCCACCCATGGGATAAGCTCTGGCATCCTTTAAGCAACTGCCCACACCAGTTCCTGACCATTTCATATGCTCCAGCAACACCCAGTTTCTTTTGGTTCCTTTCAGAAGCCTCACATCCAGGCTTTTGTTTGTGCTGTTCCCTCTTTTGGAACAACTACTCTGTCGCCTCTTCCACCTTGCCTTGGAAACTCCTTTTTTTTTTTTTAA
>SJYX01003776.1:292221-309722 GCA_006410675.1 Oreotragus oreotragus
CCAAATACATTGATTAATATATTCCCAGGTGCCTAAGGATATGGAGGCCTGGTGGCAATCATTGACTCAATAATGAGAAAAGCCCAATGCTAATTAAGACTTTCAAAATCCTCCAAAACTCTCTGTGCTGTTTATGGTTGAGAGGTTGTCACACAAGCTAGTCTGTCAGCAGAGAGGTTTGACCTGAGACACCCTTGTCACACCCAGGGCAGGGAATTAGCAGTAATTATTGGCACAACAAATGAAAAAACCCTTCACCAATATAATTCCTAACCAACCCACTATACTAATAATTTCTAACTTCCCAAAGGAATCTGCCTTTAGTAAGTCCAAAACATCTCGTGCCTCTCATAGTTGGGGGGCTGTTGTGGCCGGACGAACCTGTACAGGCAGGCTAGATAACCTTCAGTGTTCATAAGCTGAAACACTCTTGTCATGCCTAGGAATTTTTATTGCCTTGGAGCTGCACGTTTACTCCTTCTCCGAGAGAAACAGTTATGGGGGAGAGCCCCCCGGAAAGTCAAAGGTGTAGGTGAGAGCAAAAAACAGACTCTGGTTTTAGGGTAGATGCTCTAGGGAACAGGGGATTTCCTGAGGCTTGATCACGCCTTTGTGTATACCAAGCTTCCTTCCTCATGACCTTTGCCATGGGTAGAGTTCCTCACGCTGGCCCCCAGCAGTTCATGAGAAAAAAAAATCTGTAAGTACAGTCAGGCTTGCTATGAAATGTATGTAAAAAATCCTAATATGTACAAGAGAGAAACAATCAATAGGAAAGTAGATATGGAAAAAAGAAAATGTTTCAAGAATAAAAATTTAAATTGCTCATTTAAACCATACTGGAAATAGTAAAATGAAATGATTTTGAAGAGATAAAGAAAAAGATGTTTGATGAAGTATATTTTTATGTTGTCATGTAGTTTACAAATTAATCTGGAGTGCAGAATTTTAATGAAAATCAAAAGAATTAAAGATAGTCAATACAGTCAGTATTCAGATTTAAAAAGTTATTCCTAGGAAAATAAAAACAGACTCATTTAGAAAGGATTGTATATTAGTCCTATTTTTTACAATTTAAAATATTATCTACTTTGTGTTCCCAAAACAGAATTCTGACATTATATAGTCAATAGATATGAATGTTTAACTATTTCTTGTTGAAATCAAACTTTTTTTGGAAACTTGAGAGTAGGTACCTACTACAGAAGTCACAGATGATATCCTAACTTTATTGGGCATTTAAGAGACTTAGATTACTGAAAACCAGTGCTAAGTCTAAGAAGCTGGCTTAGCAATTTATGTTATTCCCAAGCAAGGAATAATTTATATAATCTTATTATAAAGGCGTGATAGAAGGTAATAACATAGCAACACAAAGAAGAAAGCTCAGAGACAGAAAGTGAAAGTCGCTCAGTCGTGTCCAACTCTTTGCAAACCATGGACTGTCCATGGGATTCTCCAGGCCAGAATACTGGAGTGGGTAGCCTTTTCCTTCTCCAGGCGATCTTCCCAACCCAGAAATAGAACCCAGGTCTCCTGCATTGCAGGCGATTCTTTACCAGCTGAGCCACAAGGGAAGCCTGAGAATACTGGAGTGGATAGCCTATCCCTTATCCAGCAGAGCTTCTCAACCCAGGAACTGAACTGGGGTCTCCCGCGTGGCAGGCAGATTCTTCAGCAAGTGAGTTATCAGAGAAACAGAAGGATTCAACAAAGCCATCAGTTTACTCATCAGCTATTTACTAGGCAACTATTATTGTCAGTCACCAATATCCACAGATCCTAGAGAGTAATGAAAATTTGTAAAGGAATTACCATAAACTCTTACATATTTCTATATTTAAATAGTATCATATGCAATTATGACTTTTAACCCAATCATTCAGTATACATTTTATTTCAAGTATAAAATATTATTTCAGGATGCTCAGTCGGACAGTGTAGAGTTGGGTCCACGCCCTGTACAAGAGTGGGCGGGGAGCCCTGAGGCAGTGCAGTTCCCGGGCTAGGCATCAGTGTGCCCAGGGGGCGGTCCCCACGCCCACAGGTGGCAGAAGCACAGAGAAGCTCGGTTAGTTTTGTTCCGCTTCATTCATAACTACCCCAGGTTTTGGTGTAGTTTCAGTGGGATTAACCTTGTATAGCTCAGAATGACTGTTAGATGATTTTTCCTTTTGTTTTTACTCCAACTCTCAGGTCAGTCGTTATGTGCTGAACACTGAGCTTCGGGGGGTCAGTAAACCATTAATGGGTTGAGAAGTCAATAAATTAGTGGTTCGTAATCCGTCTTTTTAAATAGGAGACAATAAAACAAAAATAGGTACAAACTGAATGTCTCGTTTGTAGTAGTGTTAAGCACTGTTCCATGAAACATGTTTCAATGATTTATCTTTGTGCACACATGTATATTGGGTCCTGACCTTTAAAATGTATCTCTTAACAAGTGAGCATCAAGGTCAAAGAGTTTTGACCCACTGCTCAAAGCCCTGTCCTTTTGTTAATTTAAGGTACCCCCAAGCTATAGTCATAGATTTCATTGTTGGTTTAACTTTTTGTAGAAGTATCTTTAAAAATAAAGTGATTTTATTTCATACCTTTAGATTTTTCTTTCCTGGGGCCAGTATATGAGTATATGAAGTCCTCACATGGTGAACCTTGTCTGTCTCACTCATACTGTCTCCTCCAGCCCCTAGCCTAGAGCTTGGCATATAGTAGGCACCTGGTAAATATTTGTTGAATATGTTTCAGAAACCACTTTTGAAGATCCTGCTACTGAGTTGTTTGGTGTCCCTTAAATATATTAAGATAGCAATCCACATGGTAAATTTCTCATAGAGTTCACCTGTTCGGCTAGCCATCAGATATGCTTTCTCTCATGAAATGATGGAATCCATTTAATTCTTTGTCTTTTCCTTTTCCACATGGCTGCCAGGAAGCTCAGATCTCCTTTTTTTCCCCCCTCCTGTGACTAAGGTTTTCTATCATAGCTATCAACCACTCTTTGTTTACGTGACTCTTGTTCTCTAACCCCTACATTAGTAACCCTTTCTGTGCATTTCTATTTAGCTGCTTCTAATTATCTTTAGAGGTAGGTAGGGGTGGACAGGGCTGCTATATTGCACATTTCTGGAGGTACCATTGACCCAGACTGAGGTATAAAGTGACCTGGGAGTGGGGCTGTGGGTAGCAGACAGAAAAAGCCAGAAGGGGAAAAAACAGTAGCTTGAAGGTTATGTGAATAACTTCCTGGGACTTCTCTGTTTAAGACAACGTGTTCCTAATGCAGGAGGTGCAGGTTCGATCCTCATGGCCAGAAAACCAAAACATAAAACAGAAGTAATGTTGTAGTGAATTAAATAAAGACTTTAAAAATGGTCCACACCCAAAAAAAAAAAAACCTTAAAACAAAACTTCTTGGTGTCAGGCCATCTTTTAGGGTAAGTACTGACTTGATGATGACTTTTGCATTATATTTTAAGAAGCAGCACAAAAACACGGGCTGACGGAGCCCGAGAGGGTCCTGAGTGAACTGGAGTGCCAGGAACGTGCCACCCCCCCCGCAGCTGATGAAAACTCCCAGACCAACGGGATAGCGGACGACAGGCAGTCCTTGTCATCAGCAGATAACCTGGTGCGTTGGTGATCTTCCCATCAGACTCCTTTTGATGTTTACTTTTTCTGTAAGATGCAGACTTATATCTCTGTCAGCAGAAGCCAGTGAAAGCCAGCAAGCCCTGTTTAGTTATTCAGTCATACCATCCTGGCCTGATACTCTCTCTGTGTGATCTTGAAACATGCTTGTTAATGCTGGTGGTATGTACTGCTGTTAACCCCTATTTATTCAGAACTTTTAAAACCTTAACATTTCTTGCCCTTTTTCTTTTCTCTCAAAATGGTATACATTGACTACAGAAAGAATGAGGGAAATACAGAGAAAGAAAAATAAGGAAGTAGAAGTCATCCATAATGTAACCCAGAGATAACATTTGTTAAGGTTTTACTTACACCATAGAGATCTCTTCAAGAGAATTAGAGATACCAAGGGAATATTTCATGCAAAGATGGGCTCGATAAAGGATAGAAATGGTGTGGACCTAACAGAAGCAGAAGATATTAAGAAGAGGTGGCAAGAATACACAGAACNGACAAACCTGATCAGGCAGGCTAGAGGACCTTCAGAGGAGTTTGTAAGTTGAAACACTCTTGTCACACCCAGGAATTTTTATTGACTTGGAGCTGCACGTTTACTCCTTCTCTGAGAAAACCGGTGGGGAACAGCCCCCCATAAAGTCAGAGGTGTAGGCGAGAGCATGAAACAGTAAAGTAGATAGACTCTGGTTTTGGGGGTAGATGCTCAGGAACAGGGGGTTTCCTGAGGCTTGATCACTCCTTTGCTGTGCCAAGCCTCCTTCCTCATGACCTTTGCCATGGGCGAAGTTCCTCACGCTGGCTCCCGGCAAACCCTCCCTCAGCCCCCTCCCTCTTGGTGACCACAAATCTGTTATGTCAATGAGTCTGTTTCTGTTTTGAAGATAGGTTTGTTTGTGTCATATTTCAGATTTCACATATAAGTGATATCACGTAGTATTTGTCTTTCTTTTTCTGACATACTTCACTCAGTATGATTTCCCGGCAAACCCTCCCTCAGCCCCCTCCCTCTTGGTGACCACAAATCTGTTATGTCAATGAGTCTGTTTCTGTTTTGAAGATAGGTTTGTTTGTGTCATATTTCAGATTTCACATATAAGTGATATCACGTAGTATTTGTCTTTCTTTTTCTGACATACTTCACTCAGTATGATCTGCAGTTGCATCCTTGTTGCTGCAAATGGCATTATTTCCTGGGTTTTTATGGCATAGTAGTATTCCATTGTATATAGGTACAATATCTTTTTTATCCATCTGTCAATGGACATTTAGTTTGTTTCTATATCTTGGCTATTATGAATAGTGCTGCTATGACTATATGAACATAGAATATATCTTTTTGAATTAGAACTTTGTGTGGCTGTATGCCCAGGAGTGGAATTGCTGGATCATACAGTAATCCTAGATTCAGTTTTCTGTGGAACCTCCATACTGTTTTCCATAGTGGCTGTACCAACTTACATTCCCACCAACAGTGTAGGAGGGCTCCCTTTTTTCCACATTCTTGTCAGTCAGTCAGTTCAGTCGCTCAGTCGTGTCCGACTCTTTGCGACCCCATGAATCGCAGCACACCAGGCCTCCCTATCCATCACCATCTCCCGGAGTTCACTCAGACTCACGTCCATCGAGTCAGTGATGCCATCCAGCCATCTCATCCTCGGTCGTCCCCTTCTCCTCCTGCCCCCAATCCCTCCCAGCATCAGAGTCTTTTCCAATGAGTCAACTCTTCACATGAGGTGGCCAAAGTACTGGAGTTTCAGCTTTAGCATCATTCCTTCCAAAGAAATCCCAGGGTTGATCTCCTTCAGAATGGACTGGTTGGATCTCCTTGCAGTCCAAGGGACTCTCAAGAGTCTTCTCCAACACCACAGTTCAAAAGCATCAATTCTTCGGCGCTCAGCTTTCTTCACAGTCCAACTTTCACATCCATACATGACCACAGGAAAAACCATAGCCTTGACTAGGCGGACCTTAGTCGGCAAAGTAATGTCTCTGCTTTTGAATATACTATCCAGGTTGGTCATAACTTTTCTTCCAAGGAGTAAGCGTCTTTTAATTTCATGGCTGCAGTCACCATCTGCAGTGATTTTGGAGCCCCAAAAAATAAAGTCTGACACTGTTTCCACTGTTTCCCCATCTATTTCCCATGAAGTGATGGGACCGGATGCCATGATCTTCGTTTTCTGAATGTTGAGCTTTAAGCCAACTTTTTCGCTCTCCTCCTTCACTTTCATCAAGAGGCTTTTTAGCTCCTCCTCACTTTCTGCCATAAGGGTGGTGTCATCAGCATATCTGAGGTTATTGATATTTCTCCCGGCAATCTTGATTCCAGCTTGTGTTTCTTCCAGTCCAGCGTTTCTCATGATGTACTCTGCATATAAGTTAAATAAGCAGGGAGACAATATACAGCCTTGACGTACTCCTTTTCCTATTTGGAACCAGTCTGTTGTTCCATGTCCAGTTCTAACTGTTGCTTCCTGACCTGCATACAGATTTCTCAAGAGGCAGGTTAGGTGGTCTGGTATTCCCATCTCTTTCAGAATTTTCCACAGTTTATTGTGATCCACACAGTCAAAGGCTTTGGCATAGTCAATAAAGCAGAAATAGATGTTTTTCTGGAACTCTCTTGCTTTTTCCATGATCCAGCGGATGTTGGCAATTTGATCTCTGGTTCCTCTGCCTGTTCTAAAACCAGCTTGAACATCAGGGAGTTCACGGTTCACATATTGCTGAAGCCTGGCTTGGAGAATTTTGAGCATTACTTTACTAGCGTGTGAGATGAGTGCAATTGTGCGGTAGTTTGAGCATTCTTTGGCATTGCCTTTCTTTGGAATTGGAATGAAAACTGACTTTTTCAGCATTTATTATTTATAAAGCATTTAATGATGGTCATTTTGGTTGGTAGTAGTTCACTATACCTCACTGTAGTTTTGATTTGCATTTCTCTATTAGACATGCTGAGCATCTTTTCATGTGCCTATTAGCCGTTTGCATTTCTTCTTTGGAGACATGTCTATTTAGGTCTTCTGCCCCTTTTCTGATTGGGTTGTCTATTTTTGTTGTTGCTGAGTTGTATGAACTGTTTGTATATTTTAGAAATTAAGCCCTTGTTGGTTGCGTTCTTTGACGAATATTTTTTCTCATTCTATAGGTTGATTTTTCATTTTGTTTATGGTTTCCTTTGCTGTGCAAAAGGATGTAAGTTTGATCAAGTTCTATTTGCTTATTTTTGTTTTTATTTCTATTGCCTTGGGTGACTGACCTGAGAAAATATTGGTATGATTTATGCCAGAGAATGTTTTGCCTAATATCATTATTAATTCCACTTTGCCTTTTGCTTGTTGTGTGACTCTGGGCAAACAACTTAACCTTTGTCATAGTTTCTTCATTTATAGTAAGGTTAGGTTTAGCCTAGTGCTAGCAAATAGGATATAGTGAATCACAGATGTTATTATTCCAGGGCTTAAGAACCAAGGTGAGTCACAACGGTCATACTACCAACCTGGCCTCTGGAGTTCATCACTTACTTAAGCCCCTTTTGACTACAGGAAGAGACAGGAGTCTGGTCCTCAGGTCCCCTCAGGCCTCAACAGAAATGCCATTTCTGTTTTTTGATTCTGAGACCTTTTGTCTTTGTACAGCATAGTCCCCATTTACAAGCTTTCTATATGACAAGGCCCCCTCATTTACTTGATGTATATCCAGAACCATCAAGCAAAGGGGTTGAAAGTTAGGGCTAAGTGCCCACTGACCTCATCTGCCCCCTCATCCTATCCCTGTTACCTTCCCCCTGGCTGGCAGGAAGGAAGAGAAAATCTGTTTACACTGGGACTATTCCTCCATTAGAGTACAATCAACAGCGGGGGCTGTTAAGTAAGAAAACGAGGTGTTGTGGTAAAAAGAAGCCTTTCAGTCGCAAGCACGCACAGTAAGAGATGGGAACATATGACAATGGAGTGCTAAAATCAGGAGCCAGTGTGGCCAGAGATGGTTTTGAGATGATAGTATGGGAAGTCACAGGTTGAATGGTACTGCATTTCTTCAGCCTCTGCTCAGGACCCAACCTTTCCTGCAGGAGATCAGCTGGGTAACTTATATTAGTTGCTATCTCCAAAGTGGGTTTGGGGCATGGATAGGCTGAGTGTGGAAGCTGGTTCAGGGTCAGTTCTGGAGAGGTGAAACTCTAGGTCTGGAGTTCCGGGGCACTAGTGGGACTCCAGATTGAGGTATGCTAGATTCCTCACCCCTAGATGAGGCAGTGCCCTCCAGGTTGGCCTCTGGGAAGAGGTCTCTCTGGTGTTGGGCATCTCACTGGCTTGGTGCAAATTAAGCTGGTTCAGGGTCAGTTCTGGAGAGGTGAAACTCTAGGTCTGGAGTTCCGGGGCACTAGTGGGACTCCAGATTGAGGTATGCTAGATTCCTCACCCCTAGATGAGGCAGTGCCCTCCAGGTTGGCCTCTGGGAAGAGGTCTCTCTGGTGTTGGGCATCTCACTGGCTTGGTGCAAATATCAGGGGAGTGAGGCCAATGGTGTTGTGTGGTTACAGAGGCCACAGCTGGTGACTGGGTCCCGATTTCTGGCCTTCCTGGAGCAACATTGTCCAGTCACACTGGAGACTTTCTATCCTACGCTTTGGTGTTTTGAGGGGCGGCTACAAACCATCTTCCGAGTCTTACTGCAGTCCCGGCCGATAGTCCCTTACTCGAGGTAAGAGAAAGATGGGGGTGAACAGGAAGCTGCGAATATTAGGAAATCTTTATAGGGAATAAAATTATTTGGCTGCGCCAGGTCTTAATTGTGGCACTCAGGATCTTGCGGCACACAAACTCTCCAGTTGTGCCAGGCAAGCTCAGGTTGTGGCCTGCAGGCTCGAGTACTTGGGCTTCAGTAGTTGTGGCACGGAGGCTTAGCTGCTTCAGGATATGTGGGATCTTAGTTCCCCGACCAGGGATCAAATCCGCATCCTCTTCACCGGAAGGTGGATTCTTAACCACTGGACCACCAACGAAGTCCCTCATCTACCGCTTTTAAAATGGAGGTAACCTTCACTCCATCTACCTCAGTGTGCTGAGGGTAACCAGGGTGGCTATATGGAAGGGCTTATGTACAACCATGAGGTAATTTAATATGCAATCTTTTATGTCCCCATACCTTGTTATGTTTTGTGCAATACATGCCCTCAAATGATGAGAAACTGTGGGAGTTGATTGGGGAGGGAGAGGAAGGTATAAAATCTTTTAAAGTACATGGAGTTCCTAATCCTAATAGTTTCTTTGTGCGCCCTTTTCTCCAAAACCACAGTGAAGTTCTCGAAACCCCAGATGGAGGCCAGATCCTCCTAGACTGGGCCAGCCAGTCTAACAGTCAGTACCCCGACCCTAGCACCCAGCCCACTGTATTACTGCTTCCTGGCATCACAGGCAGTAGTCAGGAGACATATATCTTGCACCTAGTTGATCAAGCTTTGAAGGATGGCTACAGGTAAGGATGGGAACAGCCCAGAGAATTGGGTGATGTCTGATAACTTGTAATTGTGTGTGTGTGGTGGGGTGGGATGGGGGCAGTGTCAATTCAGACCCTGCTAGCTCTGGGGAGAAGGTGCCATATGAAGGGCACCTTATGACTGAGGCCTTTCTGAAAGCTACCAAGAGGGGAGAAAAGCCTTTAGGGAGGGTCTGGCTAACATGTACCTGTGTGTGCCACAGGGCTGTTGTATTTAATAACCGGGGCTGCCGCGGGGAAGAATTACTGGTGAGTACCCTCCTTCCTCTAGTGGTCCTTCACTCCACTCCCTTCGGATATCCTGGGCCCTGCACCTCTACCTACCTGTCTTCCATTTCTTGAATCCTTTCATTTTTCTGCCTTCTGGCCAAGGCCCCCATCTCTACCCAATGATCCGGTTTGCCTCAGACCCATAGGGCCTTCTGTGCCAGCAACACTGAAGATCTGGTGACAGTCATCAACCACATAAAGAGTCGCTACCCCCAAGCCCCACTGCTGGCTGTGGGCATCTCTCTCGGAGGGTAAAGACTGTCTCACTTAACCCAAAGGCCCAGTCTTCCTTCTCCCCATCCTCTCCCCATCTCCAGTCCTGACTCCCCAATGCAAATCCTTTTTTCACGGCCTGGTCCAACCCTGCAGGATATTAGTGCTGAATCACCTGGCTCGAACGGGACGAGCAGCAGGCCTGGTGGCAGCACTGACTCTGTCTGCATGCTGGGACTCCTTTGAGACCACCCGCTCCCTGGAGAGCCCCCTGAACTCACTGCTCTTCAATCACCGCCTTACTGCTGGGCTCTGTCAAGTCGTGAACCGGTAGGGTCTTGATGAACAGCAAAGGGCAGAGAACAGGGTAGGACGGTATATGCCAGGCCCTCCCGGTGCTCGGGTCAGCTCCGTGTGTGTACTTTTCTCCATCGAGATAAGACTGAGGGTGGCTCCGGGTGGGGTCCAGGTGCAGAGCCAAACCTCTGTTTTTTTGCAGAAACAGAAAGGTGATGGAAAACGTGGTGAATGTCGACTTTGTCCTACAGGTGTAGTCTGCTAGCTCTCCCCTCTGCCCCGTATTGTTCTTCCCACATCTTATTCCCTTGTTCTCATCCTAGCCTATCCCGCCTTCCACCACCTGCAGGCCCGCACCATCCGTCAATTTGATGAGCGCTACACAGCTGTTGTCTTTGGCTATCAAGACTGTGCTGCCTACTACCAAGCAGCCAGTCCAAGAACCAAGGTCAACACCATCCAGATCCCTGTGCTCTGTCTCAACGCAGCTGACGACCCTTTCTGCCCCGTGGACGGTGAGCAACAGGGATCCAGATGCTTTAGGCCCCAGGGGAAAGGGGCCGTGTGTGAAGTGCAAGTGGAGAGTGCCTGGACTCTCGGCAGAGGCCACGGCTAACCTCCTCTCCGACTCCCCTTGCCCCAGCTCTTCCCCTACAGGCTGCCCAACACTCTCTCCACGTGGCACTGCTAGTCACGGCCCGGGGTGGCCACATCGGCTTCCTGGAAGGACTGCTTCCCTGGCAGCACTGCTACATGAGCCGCCTTCTGCATCAGTACGCCAAAGCCATCTTCCAGAACCCAGCGGAGTTGCTGGGACCCCGGTCACCTACCCCTTCAGAGGCAGGCAAGAGCTGACAAGAGTCTTAGTTCAGTCTTTCCTTGTTTATTAAATATCAACTTTTCCTGCCAAATGGGCTGAAGTTCCTTTTCCCTTTCCTTAAGGCTAGGGCAGACTTTCCAGGAACTTACTGCATTGGCCTGGTGGGCTTGAAGCTACCCAGTGGAACCCAAAGATTACTGCCTGGATCTTCACTCTGCTCCTTCCTTCCCTAATAGCAAGTCCCAGGCCAGTGCAGGCCCCCAGCAAATTCCAGGGACTCATGTGAAGAGCAACTGGCCACAAGGCTGTGGGGTACGAGGAGAAAATGATTGTTTCTGCAGGAAGGACAGCACAGCAGTGCCTCCAAGTTCTTGGGCATCTTCACATATTTCTAGAGAAAAAGTTCAAGCTCAACTCTGGAGCCCCTGGTAGACAGAGGGAAGGAGGCAAGTGGTACGGCCTGGCCCTCAGACACCACTGTCCTGGGCGGATCCACAGAGGATGAACGCAAGGTTCCCAGGACTCAGGGTTGCACAGGGCCAGAGCCAGGCTTTAACTGGGATGGGCAGGCACTGCCCATCAGTCTTATCCGTGGCAACCTCAGCTGTGGACCCAGGTGGAGTGAGCAGTGGGGTCCAGGCCCCCGTTCTGGTCTAGAAGGTGGCAGTGTCCCAGGCCCCTGGTTCCCTGGGAGCAGGGGGGCTAAAGAAAACCTGGAAAGGCACTCTGGAGCAGCAGGATGGTCATAACAATAAGCCCAACACACAGCAGCAGCAGCAGCCACACAGGAGCACTTCCTGCAGGAGGGAGAAGGGAAGAATTCAGAAGGCAAAGGAATGGCATTGCAGCCCGGAGAACAGACCCATTCGAGGAGGAGACAGGTGACTATAGACAAGCATCCTATTCTCCGGGGGGCAAGTATCTGCTCCAGCTAAAGGGGGAGTGGTACCCCCCACCCCACTTCAGGGACTCACGTCGTGAGGGCAGCAGGTGCAGCTGGCAACGACTATCCACAGCCACAGAGAACAGAGCAGTTTCGTGGGACCCAAGGAGCTCCGGACCACGACCTTTCTCCGGCAGAAAGGCCACATCTGTCACCACAATGCCATGGGCCTCCTTCACATAGTACAGACGCTGGGGTCAAGAGGAAAGCTAGTGAGGGAAAGCCCAGCGGGAAGATTCCTTCTGGAAAACACACCCTCTGCCCCCAGACTTTCCCTCTACAGGCTGGGCCAGAAACCTTCATGCACACTCAGTGAAGAAGGAGGCCTCGAATCTCTACCCCAGAGAGCCCTCAGGGCTGTGCTGAGGTCCATCCATTACCTGGAGCGAGAAAGCTATGTAGATGGCAACAGAGCCAGTGACCGTGCCCAGGCCCAGAAAAGTGCCCGATTCACTGCAACAAAAAAATGCTCACTGTCCTGGAATCCCGTGCAGCAGCAACAGCCCCCAGGGATGTGGGCAGCACGTCTCCCCGAGCTGCCCCGGGCACCCTCACACCCAGCCAAGCCATCGCTGTCTCATACCTGACACTAAGGCAGGAGATGACTTCATGGCCACAGGGCCTGGTCCGAAGGGGCAGGAATGTGGAGGCATCCCAGGCTGTGAGGTAGCAGGGCGGGGGCTGGCGCAGACGCTTGTGGGGAATCTGCACCGTGAAGAGTCGCAGACTGGCAGGCTGGTCTGGAACCTGCCCAAACCTGGGGGCCGAGCGAGAGGCTGTTCAGCTCCCGGGGCCTGCCCAGCCCTCCTCAGAGGCCTGTGCCCTCCTGTACCCTGGTCAGGTCTGGGGTAACACCCAACAAGGCTCCGATCCCCTCCCCACCAGCTCCCCCCTGGCCTTTTCCCACTCCCCCACCAGATCTAGGCTGTGCCTCTTTCAGCCACCCTCTGGGGTCTTCACACCTGCAGGCCTGGTAGCGATAAGGCGTGTTAGAAAACGTGGGTCCGTTCTCTTGCCAGTGCAGCTGTGTCACCAGCTGATCCTTCTGCCACACGGAGGCCTTAAGGTCCCAGCCCACAGTTACCAACTAGTCAGGGATCAAGATTCCAAGGATGGACAGTTAGGGGGATCCACTTACTGGACAAGCAGCATCATCACCTACTTTCTCCACCCTCTCACCTCCTCACCTTGCCATCAGGCCCCAGAGCTAGGTCTTCAATCTCCCCTTCGTGGGCTTTGAACTCCAGAACCTTCTCTAAGGTGGGTACCTGCAGCCAAACCACCACCACAGTCAGCCTAGGTACCCGGCAAGAGTGCAAATGATACCCACTCCTCTTCTCTACTAATGGCCACTCGGTGCAGGCTTTACTCACAAGTTTCCCAGGACCCAGGTTCAGTTTCTCCCAATTCTGGCCTTGCTGTTACTGACACTCATCCTCTACCTCCCCAAACCACACCTTCCAGACACGAACGCAGCCATCTGTCCCTCCAGTGGCAAGCAAGGTATTATCATAGTTGAAGCACACAACTTTCTGTAGTGGATCACGGCTGAAGTCTGTCTGCACTTCATGCAAATTCTCTACGCTGAATTCCACCCCCTCCTGGTGGGTTTCAGCGCCAGACTTCTTCTCTGCTGGGGCTGCCCCTTTCCTTTGTCGAGGCCCCTGCTCCTTGGAACCTGCAACACAAACAGCCTGCCAGGTTCCAGGCTTCTAGATAAGTCCTACTGGCCGTTTCCAGTGGTGAACATCAGCTTCTCTCTTGCTACCATAATCCCACCTCCCACCCCACTTCTTCATAGACCAAGATGAGCAAGAATTCACTAATTTAACCCTTTGCCCAAAGCTAGCGGGGAGGCTCTCACCTGCCTTCTCTGCCTTGTTTTTGCCCTTCTGTTGATGGATCTGGAAGCGGAGGAGCTGACAGTGGGCATCCTGCCCTGCAGCAAGGATGTTACCAGCCAGGGCCAAGTTCATGGTGGCCCGTGTCTCTGTGTCATGAGAGTGTAGTAAAGAGGCGCTGAGGCGCCCATTAATCTGCTCCAGCTGCAGAAAGTGCTGTGGGAGAGTGAACCAGGACAAGCAAGGTTCAGAGAGCACCTCAAGGGCAAACTTAAATCCTGTAGTCTGAAGCCCCACCCCCTCTGCTACCAGCATTTTCTAGTTTAAAGACTTTTTCCAAACTTTTTTCGTTTTTGAGCCTCGCTCATGTGTACTGGTCTTCGCTGGTGGCTCAGATGGTAAAGAATCTGCTGCAATGTAGGAGACCCAGGTTCGATCCCTGGGTTGGAAAGATCCCCCGGAGAAGTGAATGGCTACCCTCTCCAGTATTCTTGCCTGAAGAATTCCATGGAAAGAGAAGCCTGTCTGTCTACAGTCCATGGGGTAGCAGAGTCGGACACGATTGAGCGACTATCACTTTCACTTTTTTTCACTTTCTTGCGTACAGCAAGCAAGGCTGGGATTATCACATCTATTCTGCAGAACAACATGATAACTCTCAAAAGAGTGAAGCTTGTATTTCACTTATATTTCACTCTCGCCGCTACCAGTGGGCAGACAGACAAGTCTTATGTAGCCTTCCCAAGAAAGCCAGGTTACGACCCCTGGAGTTGATTCCTGAGATCGAATTGAAGCGTTCCTGCCTAGGCAGCGCTGTGTGCAGTTTTCACTTTACTTTAGGAGCCTCTCAATTCACCAGTGAATGGTTCAAGACAAATTCGCGCCGGGACGCCCGGCACGCCGCAGTTCCCACCGGGGAGGGGCAGGGTCCGAAGCAGGGGTGCGGCCCGCTCCCAGACCTCCGGGAATCGCCCTCAGCCCGCTGTGCGACCCGGCCCCAGCGGGCCTGTATGCTCACCACGCCATTCTTTATGCCGGTCTTGGCGGCACCTCCTCCGCCCGCAGCGATGAGCAGCCCAGCGCTGGGGTCGACCTGAAGCGCGTACAACGGGAACGGGGCCCGGTACAGCTCTGGCGTCCGGCGCCGACCCATCCCGCTCGCCGCGCGCTTCACTGTCGGCGCCGAGGTCCCCGGGACATGCCGCGCCCGGCCTTCGACTGCTGTCCCGGCCGCTGTGGACCTTGGTCCGGTCGCTGCCGGGAGGACTCCAGACCCTTCTCACACCCGCCGGGCTGCCGAAACTCTAATCACACTCTAAGTATCCCTAACACTGCCCGGAGCCGTCTATCCCGGTCTGGCAGACTCGCGGCGCGCAGGCGCACCAAGCCCGCTCTCCTCGCGCAGGCGCAGAGCCGCCGATACGCGTCAGCACTAGCCAGCCGCTGGCTGGAGGAACAGGGCTGTATGAATTTCGTTCTCCGCTTTCAGATGATGGCAGACTACGCCATGTTTCTGTGGGGCGGGGGAGGCGGGCGGCCGCTTCACGGAAACGTCTGGCTTGAGGCGGGGGCAGGCCAAAAGATTAAGGGAGGTTAATAAACCTTTAATAAATCCTCGGATCAGGGCTGTCCACACTTCAAGAGTGACTTGCAGACTCGTCAAGCAGTAGCCCTTAGGTTTACCGCCCCGCCCCGAGACAAAGTGATTCATCCAAGGTCACACTCCTGGCTCTCTTGCCTCTTAGACGGAGGCAGCGTGGACTTGAAAAGAAACTTGGCTTCAAATCCCGATGCCACTGCTTCCTAGTATGAGGAAGCTACTCTACAGTGAACACCAATCCTCCGAAGTTTGCAGAGGTGGGGACTAGCCATTTTCTATGCCCCCCACCCAGTCCAGGCACCTCAGGGTTCATGGGTAGATAGNACTGTGCAGGTGAGGCTGCAAGGGGAGGCCACGCGGAAGGCGGCAAATGCAGCTGCAAACTGCCCACAGCCCCGGAGATCTCCAGTCACCTGCCCTCGTGCTTCACCACAGCGTTCTTAATCCAGGAGCCTTAAACGGGCACACAAGTACTTTTTTATTCCAGTGTGGCTGGAAATAACCTAAATGCCTGGCTCTGGGGACCTGTGTACAGGTTAGTGTGTGCGCAGGCACACAGACCCCACACACACGTGCACGTCATGGGGGCGCCGGGCTGTGGGAGTCGCCACACCAGGGCGGCCGCCACCCACAGGGTCTGCGGGAGGATACCTGACTCTCAAGGCCGGTCGTATTTTCTATCCTGCAAACATCTGCACCTCCTTATAGATCCATAGTCTGCCTGCTGGGCTTCTGCCCCCCACCCTCCCCACGCCACGGGCACAGGTCAGCTCCGGGTCCCCCCCACATAGCCCATCCCCTCCCGGGAGCCCACGAGGCCGCACCCCTGCTGCCCTGCTCGGGCACCCACCTGCCCCCGGTCCCCTTAGCAGTGGCCCCTGACTTCAAGTCCCCTGAACAGGGAGGGTCCCAGCACCCACTGCTCAGATCTCACCCTCCCTCCCTCCCCATGGGCTCACCCACCTTCACCGTCTAAACATGCCAGAAACTTCGGGCGCCCTCG
Organism: Oreotragus oreotragus; assembly: GCA_006410675.1. Classification (NCBI taxonomy): domain Eukaryota; kingdom Metazoa; phylum Chordata; class Mammalia; order Artiodactyla; family Bovidae; genus Oreotragus; species Oreotragus oreotragus. Next base: position 308,359 of record SJYX01003776.1, read on the forward strand.
AACCTCGCCGTGAATTCTAAGGACACACGCACAGCCGCCCTGCACACTTTACTCCGCTGTCCCCCGGCCTCTCAAGCCCAGCTGTCCAAAGTCCTGGTCCTCCAGAGGTCACCCCTTCTGGGTCTCAGCAGAAACGCCCCGTCCACTGGCTTGGTCAGAAGACCACAATGCCACTTGACCCCACCCTCTCCCCCACACAGCCCACAAGGGATCCAGGCACCAACTGTGTCTCCCCAACGGGCCTGGTCCAAGCATAGGACTCTGCTGCCAGGTTTCTCGGCCGCAGCTCCTGCAGCAAAGAAGCCAGCCCGCCCTCTCAAGCCCAGGGCCCCACGGTGCTGCTCGGCCCCTCACATGCCTCCAGGGACCCCCGTTCATCTCAGAGTGAATGCCACATCACAAAATAGGCTCTGCATGACGGGGAAGTGTGTGTGTAGGGGGGCGCCGGGGGAGGGGGACAGGGCAGGGGCAGAGGCTGACCAGAGGACCACAGAGGAGACCAGGCCAGGTCTGAAAAGTGCCCCATCCTCCTTCTGCTCAAGAAAGCAGCTCTGCTCAAAGGCCCAGTGAAGCACAGGAGGAAAAGAAAATCACCTAGCTTCACATAAAATGCATGCATTTCACTGTGAGGTCTTTTCACAGTAAAGGAAAGTGAGGAGCCAGGATCCTGCTCCCTCCCCCACAACCCCATTAAAAGGAAGGGAAATTGAGCAGAGCAAGGCCAGTGCGGACTGCCCGCCGCCACAGCCTGGAGGAGACTCTGGGTCCCACTCACCACGGGGCCACCCTTGGGAGTAGCCACTCAGGTCAAGGACACGGCTGCCTGCTGCAAGGTGGGGCTCTGCCCACCACTGCCATGCGCTGCAAATCCCGTGAAAGACCAGATCACTCACTGCCTCCTTAGAGCATTTCCAGCTGTTTAAAAATAAAGCCTATATGTACCCCAGTTAAAGTCCTCCCAGTTTAGATATAAACTAGCCCCAAATGTCACAGGAAAAGTTATCTGAAAGGTTTAATCTGTAAGAGATGTTGTTCAGTCCTGTCTGACTCTGTGAATCCATGAACTGTGGCACATTAGCCTCCCCTGTCCTTCACTATCACCCAGAATTTGCTCAAACTCACGTCCATTGAGTTGGTAATGCTACCTAACCATCTCATCCTCTGTCATCCCCTTCTCCTTTTGCCTTCGATCTTTCCAGCATCAGGGTTTTTTCCCAGCATCAGTCAGCTCTTTGCATCAGGTGGCCAAAGTATTGGAGCTTCAGCTTCAGCATCATCCTTCCAGTACGTACACAACTTACAGAAACCAGGACCCAGGGAAGGTCCTCTGGCCTTGGTGTGCAGATGTCAATAACCTGGGGTGG
>SJYX01003777.1:0-22317 GCA_006410675.1 Oreotragus oreotragus
CTTTCGCAGTGTGAGTTCTTGGGACACTGCCCATCTTCACTAGAAATCATCTGGAAACCAGGGACAGTAATATCTATTTCATGGGGGGTTGCAATTTGCATAGCAGAATATAATCGATACAAAGCACGTCTATTCACACATAGTGAAACTTCAGCAGATGGTTCTGTTGTCTACATGAGATTTTAACTCAGCTGTGCTGGTTCCAAAATCTTTGTTCTGTCCTCGGATTCACAAGTCTCCCTTCTCAACAAGGGGTCTTGGTGAAATCACACCCTCTGATCCTTGTATCTGTTCTAATTGACTCTTTTCCCTTCTGAAGTGCATCTGGAACACAGCTGTGAAGCTACAAGCAGAGCATTGTCCTGTGGAGATGAGGCAGGGTTTCTGTGTGCCGTCTTGGGGGCTAATCTGGATGGTCCCCTGGGAGGGCGGTAACTCAGGGGCACCAATGGGAGTGTCTGCCTCCCGTGACTCCGTCAGGCAGGGCCGTCTTGACCTATGCAGTATCTGCTGCAGGAGCGGGAGGCTTTGTTTGCAACTCCCATGGGGTCAGTTACGTTCACCCTCTTGCCTCAAGGCCAGCCAAATGGCTTTCCCTTGGAATTACCTGCGGGCGGCCTTCATGCCAAATTGGCCTGTTAAGGAGAATCCCAGGGAAACTGTCTGGATTTTCCATTTTCGTTTTGGACAACATTCGCTCACTCATTCACTGCAAGTTCTTATTACAGAGCTAGTTCTCTATGGATCTTTTCCTAAAGTAACAAAATGCGTCTTGTTTCCTTCCCCCCTTTCTCCTTTCCTTTCTTCCTTCCTCTTTCTTTCTCTCTCCTTCTTTCTTCCATCTCTCTATCCATCCATCCACCCTTCCATTCTTCCTTCTATCCATCCATCTTTCCATCTATCCCATCCAAACTTTCAAAATGCAATTATGTGTCAAACACATAATGTGAAATACTCAGGGAGCCAAAAGTCGTAGCCCTACTTTCAAAGAGCTCACAGTCTAGCTGAGGCAGGGTTAAGTGAAAAGATAGCTAAAATATCATGTGAAAAGCCTTTTGCATCTCAGTCAGGGAAGTCAGAGAAGGCTTGCCGGGCTAGCAAAGGCTGGTGAGCAGAAACTGCTGCTTGGATAAGAGCAGACAAGCAGTGGTGTGTATGTGTGTGTGTGTGTATGTGCCCCTGTGTGGAGGCTGCTAAAGTGATGGACACTCCAGAAATGGAGATCGGTGCAAAAGCAGGCAGTCAGGCAGTGCTCTGGCTTTTATGGGGCCGGTGCACACAGAGTTGGACATGACTGAAGCGACTTAGCAGCAGCAGCAGCACACGGTTCGTGCGGTTGGAGAATGGGGGTGTGGGGAATGTGGCAAAAGATGGAGCCGGAGTGGTCGGCCGGGACCAGCATGGAGGTGCCTGGGGGCACAGCAAGGGGCTTGGTCTGGTGGGGTCACAATGGGGGAATTTTCAGTTGGAGAGTGACGGGGCCAGGCCAGGGGTGGGCTTGAGCAAAGCAGGCTAAGGAGGGAAGGACTGTCCCCTGTCCTCAGGTAATTTTCTTCAGCACGAATGTAGCTGCCTGATTTGGGGACCCTGGGATCCAGTTGGCAGGAGGGATGCCATAATTCCAAAGCTTTGCAAAACTCACAAACTCGGGCCAAATGGCCTCATTTTACGGAGGAGGGAACTGAGGGTTCAGGGGTTTTCCATGAGGGGATTTAGCTGAAGGATAAACACCCAATTGTTTCTGTGAAGAGGACCCACCTACTAGACGAGGAGGCTCACTGTGATGCTTACAAGGGTTCGTTTGGGTGGAAAAGACACTTGACGTCAGAAATGGGGAGAAACACAACACGGCTTCCTTGTGTGTGGTCGAGAGCCCTTAAGTTTATGACAGCAAAGATCTCAGCTTTCATTTTTCTGCCCCTTCAGCTGCACCCAGGGTTCGGAGGCAGCAATTCGGGCTAGCTGCACAGGTTTTGTTTTCCTTCAGCAATGAACTTGGAGACTGCTTTTAAAAAAAAACACCCCAGCACGGAGGTAAAAATACTAGAGATGATCAACAATGTGACTCATAGAAGTAACGAAACTCCACTCTGAGCGAGGGTGTGCATGGCGCCAGGCAGGCCGGAAAACACACCATTCTGTTTCCAAGATGGGCCTGGGTTTCTGATTTACTCAGAAACACTACACGCATATGCATACGAAGGAAAGTGGCTGTCAGATCCATGCAGGCTTCATTCTAGCAGGTCCCACGTGTATGGGCTTCATTTCTTCGTCAAAAGAAGGTGGTTGAGTTGGTGGGTGGAGAAAAGGCTTTGGTTTGGTGAGAATGGGACTGAGATCCCACCCGTATCTCCTCACTGTCTGGTTGAACTTGACCTTGAACATCAGTTTTCTCCAGACTAAAATGGCGCTGACACCTTTTCCATAAGGTGGTGACAGTGAAAGGTGGCTGGTGACACACCTGGCACTGTGCTTGGCATATTCTATGATGTTACTTCCCCACTGCTCTTTGCAGTGGGCAAAGGGGCATCATGCATGAATGTCCTGAGGCTCAGCTTTCTCATCTGTGAAATGGGGGTAACATGCAAACTCCCGTATGTACTGAGGTGATGTACATGCAGTAGGTACACAGAGGAGCACCAGGCACCAAGACAGTGCTCCCAAGAGCAGGCATGCTTTTGACTCCCACCCTCCCTGAGTAACAACTCACTTCTTCTGGAAGTTACCTGACAAACTCTCAGGAGCCCAACCCTGGACCAAGAAAAAAGGCAAGAGGGAACCTCTTTCTGCCGTCCCTTTTCTGAGCTGTCTGAAGCAGTGTGGCCAAGTTCATACTCTTGCCGGGGAGCAGAGCTCTTGGATGCCGACTTAGAACCTTTATGAGATGGGCGTCTGTCCAGTTTGGGTTTCTGTTTCCCAGCTCGTATCCTGTTGGAGGAAGCACAGTAGGAAGGGCTGCGAGTGTTAGAGTCAGAGGGACAGAAGGCCCCGAGAGTCTGCAGACTTACAGAGGCACACAGGTAGGAAGTGAAGGAGGAGAGGGAGGCGTCCAGGGTGCCGACAGCAGCAGGTCCCCATGCCCAGGGTCACACCTGGGGTTTCTGAGGAAATCAGAGCCTCAACACCCTGACCGCGAGGGCCTCTGCCGATCCCGTGCCCCGGGCATCTCACCTCCCGGTGGCCCCAGGTCTGAGCCCCGCCATCACTGAGTGACCCAGAGGAAGAGGCCATGTGAGTGGAGTGAGACGGTGCTGGACGGTTGAGATCACCCCATAGGGAGGGCACCCTGTGTAGAGAGAGCAGGAGTTGAGTCTACAAGGAACAACTCTCTCACTTGTAGACTGAGCACCTTAGAGTCTGCACCTGCTTTCTGCACATCACTCCCACACTCCAGTGGGGGCTTTCCGGGTGGCTCATTGCAAAAGGATCTGCCTGCCAGTGCAGGAGATATGGATTTGATTGCTGGGTGGGGAAGATTCCCCTGGAGAAGGAAATGGCAACCCACTCCAGTATTCTTGCCTGGGAAATCCCATGGACAGAGGAGCCTTGCGGGCTATAGTCCATGGGGTTGCAAACAGTTGGACATGACTTAGTGAATAAACAACAACTATTGAGGAGAAAATGGAGCCTCAGAGTAATCCACAGTCATTTAGGCACAGGGAGGAGGGGGACTTTATTGGATCTGTCTGACCTCAAAGTTTGCACCCCCCTACTGTTCTCCACCACATTCCCATAGCAACCTAAGGATGGGTGCTCATCTTTAAAGATGTTCTCCAACTTCATCTCATGACACCCTTCTCTTTGTCCACTAAGCTCTAACTCAGTAGCTGGCTCTGTTTGGCTTTTCTCTTTCCATTCCTTGAAGAATCCAAACTTATTCCTGCCTCAGGATTTTTGCACTTGCTGTTCCCTCTGTCTGAAATTCTCTTTTGCATCCTTGCATGGCTTACTCCTCACTCAGCAGGTCCCACGATTTGTCTCTCAGAGGGGCCTTCCTCACTATCATGCCCTCTGCTCCTGCCTCATCTCACTTGTATCTGACATTCTTGTCAGACACCCTCCCATCTTATCAGCCCATCAACTCCTGGAGAGCAGGAACCTTGTGGATCTTCTTCCTGGCTCATGCTCGACTCTTGGAGCCAGATGCACAGCGCATTCTCAGCGGGCATTTGCTAAATGAATGAGTTCTTGTCTGATTTTGGAATTTCACAGATCCAATGCGTTCTAAGGTTGTAATTGTACAGCAGGTGTCTTGTTTTTTAACCTCATTGCTCTGTTGATCTCTTCCAGTCAAGTGTCCAGAAGGAAGCTATTCTCAAGATGAGCAGTGCGTTCCCTGTCCTGCTGGATTCTACCAAGAACAGGCAGGGAGCCTGGCCTGTGTCCCCTGTCCTGAGGGCAGAACTACCATTTATGCTGGAGCTTTCAGCCAGACTCACTGTAAGTCCTCACGGGTCTTGCCATGAAAGAGAAACCCTACAGTGCCATGCGAATACAGCAGGACACCTCAGCCTTGGTACTCCTGGAATCTGGAGACAGACAGTTCTTCATTTGGGAGGGCTGTCTTTTGTGTGAGAGGATGTTTATTCAGCAGCATCACTGGTCCTTACCTGTCAGATCCTGGAAGCATCTCCTTCATGCACACCAAATTGTGACAACTGAACTGTCTCCAAACAATGCCAAGTATCTCTTAAATGGGGGGCAAAATTGTCTACGCTTGAGCACCGTGGGTCCATAGCATAATCAAAGGGGCACCACCTTTGAATGTCTCTTCTCTGTTAAGACCCTAGGCCAGACATTTCACTAGTGTTGCCTCAGTCAATCTTCCCAATTCTCCTTTTAGATAAACATTATGAGCTCAACTTTTACGTGTAAGAAAGCCAAGACTCATCTGATGAAACTTAGCTAAAGTCGCTCAACTAGTGTGAAAGTCCCTCAAAAAGTGACATAACCGGCCTTTGATCTTGGTATTGTCTGATTCTGAAACTTCCAATTTTTGTAAGTCAGTGTTATCAGATTTAGAAGTGGAAGATGTTTTCCACCTACAGTCACCACCGCTGTGTAGCTCATATTCCCTTTCTGGGCCCGTGGATCTGTCAGGTCTGTGTGTACGGCGGCCTTCCCGTATGTCACGTGATTTCACTCGGTCTATTTACTTAACAGTCACCTGGGGAGGGTTGGGTTTTCCCTTGCAAGGGCCCATAACTTGCCTCGTTGTACATCTGTTCATGATAGTCTGAAACGGTGTCAACGTGAGGCAACCGTGACTACTACTATTTGAAATCTGAGTCGTGTTTGGAGTTGTAAAATGATTAATCAGAAGAGATCAAGTCCCGTTCTGTGATAGAGGAGGTCCTCCTTGGTCAGGAGAGCAGTGGAAATAGGGTGGGATTTCCAAGGAAGTAAGGTCAGAGGAATTCCCGAGGCCAGAAGTCCGGCATCCCTTCTAGAGAAGAGATTCTTATGTCCACACGTGGGTTCCAGTCACTGCAGTCTGGGATGACGTGAGGTGCCGTCACACGGCCCGAGGGATCCTTTCTGGGAAGGGGTTCCCTGCCACGCTCTGGTCCTTATTTGTGGAGGGCATGCTGCATACACATGCGGTGGGCAGCTGAGCAGGAGGTGGGGGCTCGGGACCCCCGTCCCAAACACATCTGCTCCCCTTTGCTCCCCAGTCTCCCTCCTACTGCTGTGACCTCGGCCGAGTCACCTCCTTTCTCTGAATGTCCACTTCCAGACGTGGCGGATCAAGACCAGATATGTATTTCTATTATAAATCACAGTATCAAAGCCCAGGGTAGGCAGGGCGGGCTTGTATTACATGTCAGACGCTGAGCAAGACACTAGGATATAACAGGAAGCAGACCCAGGTGAGGTCCCTGCCCACTGGGGAGGGAGGCAGACAGCTGAGAACCAGTTGTTCTGCAGAATGATGGAAATAATCACCGCACTCCTGGCTCTGAGCAGAGGTGCGGGTCCAGAGGACAGGGTGTGACACTCGGGTGCCAAGGGATGTCAAGGGACTTCCCTGAGGAAATGAGAACTGGGTGGCAAAGAGTTAACTCCCCGAGAACTGGGGAGAGCTGGGCACCAGGAGAAGAACCAGGGGGCAGAGTCGGGGTCGGGGTCCAGAAAATGGTATCAGAGCTGGTGGTATCCACTGATGTGGACACACAGGTGCAGCTGGAAGGTCAGATGGATGGGTCCAGGTCACAGAGGCCCTTGTGGCCCAAAGGCAAGCCCAGACATTGTCCTTCGGTCAGGGAGGGGACACTGTCAAGTTTGAGGCTGGAGAAGTGTGTCTGGCTCAGACATGGGACTTGGATGTCTGATCAAGGACTGGGAGCCAGGCAGATAGGGGACCCCAGAAGCACAACACTGATAGTTTTTTTTTTTGGCCGCGCAGAGCCAGGGATCGAACCTCTACCCCGCTTGCCGAGGAAGCATGGAGTCTTAACCTCTGGGCCACCAGGGAAGTCCCAGCGACACTGATGGTTGTATTCACTTTTGGTTCCAGGTGTCACTGACTGTCAGAAGAATGAGATGGGCCTGCAGTGTGACCAGGACGGCCAGTACCGAGCCAGCCAGAGGGACAGGACCAGCGGGAAAGCCTTCTGTGTGGATGGCGAGGGGCGGAGGCTGCCCTGGACGGAGGCAGAGGCCCCGCTGGTGGACACTCAGTGTCTAAGTACGTGCAGGCCATTCCTGGGGACAGGGTGTACAATCCTACTGGGCTTTCTAAAATGGGAGAGACATGCAAGATGTGTTTGTCCCCAGCCTTTTATTTTGAAAACTCCTAAACTACGTAGGTGTTGAAAGATTAGTAGGATGAAAAAATATTCATCACCCAGATCCAAAAATTCTTACTGTTTTGCTCTCTCTCTCTCTCCTTTAATCACTGGAAAAAAATATTTCCGACATCATGAAATCTCACCCCTAAGCACTCAGCCTCACGAGAAATGAATTTAAAAGTCATTCATCTGCTGAGATTTCCTTTCTTGTGGGCAGTTTGCTCCCAGAAGTGATCAGTGTTTCTCCCTCAGTGGGATGTTAGGGGAAGACCCGAGGGCCAGTCCTTCTTCCAGAATTTACTTGCTGGGTGACCCAGGGCAAATTGCTCAGCTTCTCTGAGCCTCCTCACTCCAGCAGCCTCCTGCTCACTTCCTGCGACACAGTGAGGGTCAATATCATCCTATGAAAATGACAAAAGTTCACTGAGCCCAGCTCTTCGATGAGATAATGGATGCAAAAGCCCCGAGTGAGCCGACAGGTGTCCTACAGTCCCAAGTGCAACGGGACGGGGCTTAGAACTAGTTTAATCCCAATGGTGCCCTTTACGGGTCTTGTACTGCTGGGCAAGTCCCCTTCAACAGTTTCCCCATCTGCAAGATGGAGATGAAATGACTTAGCAAAGAACGAATAAATGCCAAAGATTTGTGCAGGTGTGTCCATGAACACACTTTCATGTCCATGGATAAAATCTCATGGCAAATCCAGTGAAAATCTTTATTGCTTTTTTCCACAATCCCTCCTCTTGGGCAGAAATAGCAGTCAGAGAAGTTAGAGCTTTAAGGACTCAGTTAGGCAGATCTTTCCTGTCTTTTACAAATGAGGGAGAGAATGTTCTCAGAGGGAAGGCCACTTGCCCAAGGACCGTGGTGATGACTGCTGTTCTGGATGCTTGCATCTTAACTCCAGCCCTCTTTGCATCCCTACCACCAGCTCAGCTGTGTGGATTTTAACGTACACTTTGTAAAGCATTTCCTGGCTTGCTCTGGCCTGCATTCATCTGGAGCAGAAAAGCTCCATCAATCAGTGGCATCAGAAACATTTACAAAGAACAAGGCTCAGCTTTGCCAACTTTGATGATGTCTCCCTGAGGTCCTGTAGGAATAGCCTCCAGATAGGTCCTCCAATCTCTGGCTTCCTAAGCAAAGCTCCAAACTTACTCAGCAAGAATACTGGAGAGACAATGAATGAATGGCTCTAATTATCTGGGATTCTTCAGAACTTACGCTTTCTTAGATGGCTCAGTGGTAAAGAATCCATTTGCCAATGCAGGAGATGCCGAAGTCACAGGTTAGATATCTGGGTTGGGAAGATCCCCTGGAGGAGGAAATGGCAACCCACTCCAGTATTCTTGCCAGGACAATCCCATGGACACAGTCCACGGGGTCACAAAGAGCTGGACACGACTGAGCATGCACGATCAGAACAATTTCCTTCAGGGCGCCTAAAGGAGGGGGATTTTCCCATCACCTGAAGTCCTATGGCCAGTTTCACAAGCTGTGGAGGAATTGTGACCAAATAGGGTAATGTGCCTTGATGCTGACCTTTAATGCTTTTCCCAAGACATCTGTAAATATGTTATGTATGTAAATTTGTAAATAACTATGAGGCGTGTGGGATATTACAACAAGAGGATGTATACATTTGCATCCTAACTCAACATTCCAAGGACTCCTTGGAAACTCATAGATTGTTTCCGTTCTCTTTGTCAATGAGTTTTTCCTTAGAGCTCTGCAATGTCGAGATCTCCATCACGGTGGTGTCTTAGGTGAAAACCAGCAGATTCTCTAACTGAAGTGCTAAACTTACTGCATTTATGGCTCCTGAGGCTACTTTAATTGGAAACTGAAAAACTTTTCAAATTTTATTTAGTCTCCTAGAAGGCTGTGAGCTTCTTGTCCATACCAACCAAGCCGTACACTGGGCTGAGTGTAAGATGGTATTTGCTGGACTGGAGCTTCTGGTCCCTATAAACAAAATATCAAGGAGTACAAAAAATAAAGAAGAAAGGAGGAGATGGGAAGGGCTGAATATGGACTGAGCATATGAACTTGGCCACTTCTAAGATCAATGAGGGTCACTTTGTAAAATGAGTTTTTCCTATCAAAGTTTCCGAAGGCTTAACGCCTGTCATTTCTATTATATTAATACCCACCTCTCCAATTCCCACTCCAAACACACTTTTCCCCCCCTACATTTATTATGAAAACTGAGACCAGATTGCTTAGGATGGCCTTGAATGTACTGACATGATGAAAATCAACTCAGACACGATCCCGTTTTTAAAGCAATGGGTGTGTGTGAGAATGAGGGCTTACACGTGTTGTGCTTAGTTCCTCAGTTGTGACTGACTCATACATATTTATCACCACATCGTCAAAAAAAATCAGTACTCATGTACTTCAGGGCTTATTTTTTGATAGTTACCTGTAAAATATTGGTGCTTTTGAGCATTTTAGCTTGTAAAATGAGTTCTGTTCCTTGAGAGCTAGTTACCTGCCATGGTTTTTTTTGCTTGGTAAAGGGTGAGTTCCAAGTTTCATAGTCTTGAGAAATTTTCTTTGTTTCTCCTCTCTTGTCCAGTTCCATGAGCTCGTGACTGTGTCATTGTGACAGATAGGAGCTCAGGTGTGTTGATGGGACCCAGAAAAACAGATGCTTACGTATCATTTAGACAAATGTTATCATAAAAATGTCTGAGCCACATGATGCATATTCAGACTTACCCAAACCCGTGTGAACATGTTTTGTCTTTTAAAAATAATTTACTTCCAGGAAGAGATCAAGTTGTTTAAAAATAAACATGAGATATCATTATAAATATTTTATTTGTATCCTTATAAATAAAATGATTATGAGATATTAGCATTCAAAGATAAGGACAAGGAAATATAAATTTATGTAGAAAATCAGTATCAATGAGAACAAAGGAGTTGTGAGGATTAACATATATTTGATATTCTTCTTACTTTCAGGCAATGAGATGAAAAAAAGGAGACATGATGAGCAATAGCCCTGTGTTAGCTATGAGGCAGCTTCTGGAACTACCCTTCAAGGGAATTTGTCTTTTTGGAGCACCCATATGAACAAACGCAATGGGTGGGAAGTGATTTCTTGACTTAAATCTCCTTCTGGCTTCTCTGCAGAGACCCCAGACTCTTCAGAGTCAAGTTTCACAGATATGCTTACATTTCAGTGATGCAGAAATTTGAGAAGCTTCCAGATTCTAAGGTGATCTTCAACGCTGATGTGGCTGTCATGGTCAGGTCTGAAGTTCCCGGTTCTGAGTCCTCACTGATGCAGTGCTTGGCAGGTGAGGGGCAACGGGGGGCCGGGCATGTGGGTGGTGCCATAGGAAATATGACCTTCGAGATCACAATCAAATATACTCCTTCAGAAATACTCTATAAATCAACTGATTTCCAAAATGTACATCTAACTCATAATTTTAGTTCTGAGTTTATAGTGCATCTGCTGCCTGCCAAGAATGAGGCTCTGCCAGATGTTAAGGGAGAAGCACTGAGGGATGTTAGTTCTTTGTAGAGGACTTAGTCCAGCTCAGGAGATGCAGCTGTCTATTTCAAGGGTGAGGGCAGAGATGAATAGTAACAATTACCACATATTGAGCATTCATCTTCCCAAGAATTTTCTCATAATCCTCCAGTCCTTCATGAGTAGTCATTGTTACTGTGTGTGTGTGTGTGTTTGAGGGGCAGGGAGCAGGCGTCTGTGTCTGTCTGTTCTCTGTATCTCCTGCGAGACAGGTGGGTGACTGTCCCCTGGTTCTTGCAGACTGTGCACTGGACGAGGCCTGTGGCTTCCTCACGGTGTCCACAGCAGGATCAGAAGTGTCCTGTGATTTCTATGCTTGGGCAAGTGACAACATTGCTTGCATGACTTCCGATCGGGTGAGTTGTGGCAGCCACATGGAAATTCTGTCTTGTGTCTGTCCTACATCAGAAATGCCTTCATTGAATCGACACCACTCTGAGCAGATGATGGAATGAGATTATCAATAAGTGGTTCCATGTTACCTCCATTTCTTCAAAATGATGGGATTTTTGGAAATTGGAACTGCAGGGGACCGGTGATGGCTCAGGATGAAGCGGACATAGGGACTATTCATCTGAACAGCATCATTTCCTGATAGATTCATCAGAAGAGGGTCATAGTAATGAGCCCTTTCCCTCTGTCCCCCACCAGCCTATCTCACTGGGCAACTTGGGTCACTGGACACACCAGGACATTGTCCAAAGTCCCAAATACCATCTGAGTCCCGGACTCCAGCATTCTTTCTCATTGTAGAAGTAAAACATGATTATAACTTTAAAAAGGAAAAGAAAAGTTAAATATTAGAACCACATGAAATTGTTCTTTCTATAAGTCAAAGCTGATAGGATATTGGCAGTTTCAGCAGATGGGATCAGGGCTCCTGTAATCTGGGACCTAAAACTCAGATCCTTTCCACCTGCAGGAATGTTTCCTGCTTAAAGGCCTTTCTTCCCTCCTCTCCATACCACCATCCGTTCAACGAGTTTGATTTTTATCTAAAAAGCAAGGAGAGTGATTGCTTTCCAATAGCCTTTGTTTTAGCTTCTGCCCTCCCCAAATTCCCAAAACTGAACTGGGAAACTCAAAGTTGGGTAACTTTGGAGGAGGCAAAGTACTAGAAACAAGAAAAAAATGAATACAGATTTACCCTACCAAACCCACATAGCAAGAACGCTGGAACTAGAGATCAGAGATAAACGAGAACGACCTGATTTACAGAAGTCAAACCTCCTTATTTTCAGGCTAAAGAGTCTTCCCCTGATCCTCACCACATATGCCAAACAAGGTCTTCCACAGGCTGGCCCCTGCCTCTCTCTCTCTCCCACCCACCACCTGCCTCCCATCCCTGTAACAGACAGTCCCTGAGAACCACTGGACCTAGTTCAGCAAAACACCTGTGGGATCCCAGGTCTCCATTTCTGCCATATCCTCTGCTTAAAATCCCTCTTCTCTTGTTTCCACCTGACAAACTCTTATTTATACATCAGAACCCACCTGGATTCACTTCTTCTGGGAAAATTTTCTAGCTTCTGTTTCTCAGTAGAATTAACCGCTCCTGATTGCCCTCCCCCCAGAACACCTAAACTGGCAGTGTGGCCCAGGGGCTGTTTGGGAAATGAAGTCCAACCGGGATTCTCATCCCTCCACTCCATAATTAGCTGTGTGGATTTTGCAATCTACTCATCCTCTTTCAGCATGTGTTTCCTTATTTTAAAATGCGCATATCAATAACACTTACCCGATAGAGCTGTTTTAGAAGTTACAAGAGATAATCCTCCCCCCACCTCACACACAAAGAATTAAGCACTCCTTTTTCAGGGGTAATTATCTCCTCTTTGATGACATGTATCTTTGCAGCTAACACTCTGGCTGGAATTTGCTGCTTACCTGTCTGTGAGATCCAGTAGAAAGGGAGAAATTAAGGAGGAGGGTTCCTCTCTTATTTATCTCTGTAGCCCCTGAGCCTAACTTTGGGTAGAGTTTGGTCAACGTTTGCTGAATTTATTATTATGTTAAATACCACAGGACTTTAATGGAGCTTCTTTGCATCTTCAGAGTGACGACACGCTGGGGACCTCGCAGGCCACCAGCTTTGGAAGTCTTCAGTGTCAGGTGAAAGTGAGGAGCAGGGAAGGAGGCCCTCTAGCTGTGTATTTGAAAAAGGGTAGGTTGATGAGCTGGATGGCTGGCAAGGGGGCCTGGGGGTGGAGGTGGCGGGGTGGCCCACTGGCTTCACGTGTTCAGTGTTTGGAGCTTCTTTCCCACAGGGTGAGTTTAGAGGGGAGCCACACTGCCCCTGGCCCCAAGGGACGGGGGAGGCCCTCCTGCAGGTGAGGGGCTGAGTTGCAGAGCAGACACAAAAGCTGCAAGCAAAGTCAGCTGAGTCCAGCCCTGTGCCCCGTGCAGACCCAGGAGTCTGCCTGTGATACGGAGGCATTCCCAGTAGGGCCATGGGCCCTGAGCTCGCCGCAGCTGCCTGTACCAATCCTCCCTCTCAGGGAACTCCACCCCACCCGCTTTCCTCTCTATTCTCCCTGGAAGCTCACAAGCAGTCCAGACCTCCACGCACTTGTCTTTCTCCGCCCAGCACTCAGGACCGCCTCCCTATATAGTGCGCATGCGCAGTACCACTGAGCCTTCCCAGGTAGCGCTAGTTGTAAAGAATCTGTCTGCCAAGGCGAGAGACAAAGGAGACCCGGGTTCGATCCCTGGGTTGGGAAGATTCCCCCGGAGTAGGAAATGTCAACCCACTCCAGTATTCTTGCTCAGTAACTCAAGGTAAGGCCAAGATTCTGCCTTTCAAATAGCTTCTCAGGGGCGCCAAAGCTGCTGGTTCATGGACCGCGTTTTGAGTAGCAAGGGCTTCTCATAATTTATAGTTTATGGCTCACTTCCCCAAACATCCTTTCATTCCTCCCCTCACAGAGATTCTCGGAGGAAGGGGAAAACGGTATCATAATCCCTGTTTTACAGATGAGGAAACTGGGGCTCAAAGTGATTAAGTAAGTGGCCCAAGGTCGTACGTATTGCTAGAAATCGGGGATCTGGGTTTGAGCCTGTGTGTGTCTGAATCCCCCATGCGGCCTCACAGAGGGGGTGTCCTCACACAGGGCGACAGTTCTTGGTCACTGTAGCACGTGTGGGAGGAGCGGTGGGCCTCTCCCAAGAATCCTGCAGCATGCATATTTCTACCCTGTCCACGGGGCCGCAATTAGGCTCTGCCTGTGAGCCCTGATACCTTTGCTAGTCAGGGCTCCCTGGCCTCGCTTCCCACGGTTAAGGGTGAGGGGCTGGAGCCCACCTGATGGGTTGACCCCCGCCCTGCTGCCGCCAGCTCTGTGAACTTGGGCAGGTTCCTTGACATCACAGGCTGCTGTGCGTGCATTAGTCAAGCAGGAGTTGCAGGTGGACCAAGGTTGTTGGGAGGTGGGAAAGAGGGTGCTTTAGAATGATGCGATGCTTTTTAAACAGTGTGAGGCATGTGGTGAAGAGCAAGTGCAAGTGGAGGTTTCTACGATCCTTTTCACTCTTGCCAGTGGTTTCCCAGAGACCCGAGACTATGGCCATGGGCAGGAAGACAGGGCAGGGAGCCTAAGTGAGGACTGGCGGGCTGGAATGAAGGTGGCAAGCGTGTCACTCCCCCAGGTCCTTGGCTCTGAGCAGGCAGCCTGGCCACCAGCAGCCACAGACTTGCTCGGTGAGCGGCCGGCATTTGCAGAGAGGATCGGTCGGCCCGGGCCCAGTGCCTCAGCTGACCTCGGTGGCGGGCTCAGTCCACGGCAGGGACAAGCGGTGGTGTCCTTTTCTCTCTGGTCCTTCTTTAGCCTGATACCCCCATCCTGTCTTAAATGAGAGCTCCCCTGGGAGAATGGAGTCCAGCAGGGCTCCATTTTCTCTGATCTCTGGCCAGGGTTTTAGAATTTCTGCCCCAGTGTTTATTCCAATTATTTTTACTACCCGTTTTGAAAAATGACAGAGCACAGAGATCATTTTCTGAAAAAGAAAACCCAAATAGAACAAGTAACCCCTCTCAAAAATGTTCTTGAAAGCTCTACTTTGGCCTTTTATCATTTGTTTTAATGCAATTGTATTTCTTTTTAAGTGTTTGTTATTTTTTTCTCCTCATCTCCTGAAAGTTTATACTTTGGAGGAAAATTGCAAGGGAAATTGTGAAGCTTCTTTGCTGCCAAACTAAATCAAGGACAGAACTGTTTTCTGCCCTTTTTGTTTTGTTTTGCTTGAAGATGCACAGCCATTCTGGATCGTGGTGTAATGGAAAGAGAAGGGAGGTAGGGGTAACTTGACCTGGGTTTAGACTCACCCCCAACTGACTAGTGTTTTGATCAGAAATGCCTTCTTTATTTTACTTTCTGTAAAAGTGGGAATACAGTGCCACAGTTAAGGTAGAAAGACACGGTTTCTGAAGGTCTCTCGAAAACTCTGTGGCGCCCAGTAGGTAGTCAGCATGTCCATCCACACGCTGGAGCTTAGGGGACCTGGAAGATGGAACAACTTGGCTTGTCCTTCGGGGCCATCCTCTGCCCAAGTCCGTGGTCTTGACCATGGAGGAGGAGCCACATGCTTTTTCAGAGTCAAAGGGTGTCAGGGCCTGAGGGTTCCTTGGAGATTGTCTAGCCCTCGTTTCACAGAGGAAGCCTAGAAACAGGAAGCGTCTAGTCACACTCCATCCAGGGGACCCAAGACTCCAGGCTCCGCCTCCCCCAGCTCGGGAGGATCTCCCAGACCTGCTCCATTGCTCAGGACTCGGCCACCGTGTGGGTGAACCCAGCACGGCACACCCCATGTGTGTCTACCCAGCACCCGTGGTAGGATACGCACTTCAGCAGGTGCTATGGATGCAGCTGTGATCAAAATCAGAATCACAGCTGATAGAGGAATTGATCCAACAAGAGCAATTCAGAGGGTGATAAGTGCTTTGATGAAAATGAAATAGGACATTGGGGTAAAGATGGATGTGAGGTACCTAGAAGAGACACATTCATGGAGAAGAGAGTGGAACAGTGGTTACTAGGGGCTGGGGAAAGTGGGATGCAGAGATAGTGCTTGATGGGGACAGAGTTTCGGTTGGGAGGATGAAAAATATTCTGGCAGTAGATGGTGGTGATGCTGCAGATCCTGAGAAAGTACCTTTTTGCCTTTGAACTGTACACTTAAAAACGGTTAAAATGGTAAATCGTTCATTATGTATATTTTATGACAATTTAAAAAGGAAAAGAAATGGACACGAACTGCTTTGGGTGCTCAGCGAAGGAGCTTCAGAGAAGGGGGTGTCGGAATGGAGGATGCGGAGGGGTCCACGTGTCCACGTCTCAGGGCAGGAGGTCCTCTGTGCAGCGCGGTGTGGAGGCTGCCCTGTGAGCTGAGACGTGGCCCTACCGTCTGGGCAGCATGCTCTGCAGGCGTGGAAATGTTCCATAAGCCTCTGCTGTCCAACGTGACAGCCGGGAGCCACGTGGCCACTGGGCACTTGGAATGTAGCTATTGCAACATGACTCCGATGAACTGGAATGGATATTCAAGTAGTCACACATGGCTGGCAACTCACCTCTGACAGCAGGGCTGGGTCCAGGAATCACAGCTGGTGCTGTCCCAAGTGGCTTAACCACTGGGTGAAGGATGGCAGAGCCTCAGTAGACGCACAGACAGAGTGTAAGAGAGATCGAGGGTGAGAGGTGAATTCTAACCCAATAAAGCTGGGGCATGGGCTCTTTAAGTTAAGCTGGGGTTTGGTGCAGGATGGGCCTGGCCCAGTTAGAGGGCAGTCAGGCAGCAGGGGCTGAGGGAGCCAGGGCTTGGAGGAAAAGACGCTGGCTTTTTTGGACACCTGTAATATATCTGCCGCGGGTCAGCTGAGGGCCAGGTTCGTGGCTCAGCCTTTTAATGTCCAGTCTATCTTTTCATCCACTCAACATCATCTGCAAGGGTTACATGCCTGGTTACAGGAGGGGAAAGCTGAGGTTTTGAGGACCTAAGAACTCACATGCCTGGGGTGCTGCGAAGATTTGCACTTGGGTCTGTCTGGTTCTGAAGTTTGCACTCTCAGCTGTAAGGTCTCCCCCAGCTTTAGGTGCATGAGTTGGTTAAGACCTGGTGACCTGCTAGGCCACTGGGAGGTCAGGGTGATCTAGAGCACAGGCTCTGGTGTTCTTTCCGCCACCGATGAGCTACGTAAACCTAGGCCAGACTGCTCACTTGCTAAGGCTCTCTTTCCTCAAATGTAAAATGGATATGATAATAGAATGGGCATTTTGGCTATAGTGAAATATATATGTATATATATCTGATTAAAACCCCTCATATTTGCAAAAGGATGCTCTAAAAATAACTGGGCTTATGGGAAAACTAGACTGAGGGGCAGAAGAAACCCAAACCATGCCACTTCTAGCCAGAGGACTGACAAAAACAACAGCAGTCTTATTTAAAATGTTAGCAAAACTTAAAAAAAAAAGACATACCCAGTCCATCACAAAGAAATGCTACCGTAAGTGTGAAGGGCAGGGTAGCTTGATGGTGGAGGGAAAGGGGAAGGTTTGAGGATGCTGAGCTGTGGCAACGAGGGCCAGATGCTCAAAGAGAAGGGAGAATTGCAGTCGTCACTTCGAAGTCAGAGCCACTGGCCCGTCTGAGGCAAGAAGAAGCCCGTGGGCTGATGGGTATCACATAGCACTGCGTGTCTGCAGCTTGCTCTTTAGCTGCGTGTGTAAGTGCCGCGTTGGCCTGTGGTTTGATGGCACAGGGCAGGGACACGCTGGGGACATTGCAGATCAACCAGTGCGACCCAGCGTCGCAGCAGCCAGCCTGCCTGTGTACCACGTGTTCAAATCATTGTGTTATAGAAGTGCGCATGATGGCAGAGCAGGCCGAACCGAACTCGAGAGCACTGAGCGTGCAGTGAGGTTGTCTGGGTAAAGCGTGTGGTCTGGTGTCTGTGTACAGTGAGAGCTCAAAAGATATTTACTGGTGATAAAACCATAATACATGCCCGTTCTCCACATCTCCCCTGCAGACCCTCCAAGGTATGGCGGGCGTTTGTCCGGATCCTGGGGCCACGTCTCCGTGCTCTGCACACACGGGAGGTCCAGGGGTTTCAGGACACAGAGGGCATCTCTCTGGACCGAACTCTGTACCTGTTGTGGTCAGAGGGTTCACTGTCGTTTGACCAGCACAGTCTGCCTTCCTTTTAGAGCTTGAAAAAGTTTCTATTTCTGCTTTTCTCCCAGGCCAAGAGTTCACCATCACAGGTCAGAAAAGATTTGAACAAACTGGTTTCCAAAGTGCACTCTCTGGAATGTATAGCCCCGTCACCTTCTCAGCCTCAGGAGCCAGTCTGACCGAGGTCCATCTCTTCTGTCTTCTCGCGTGTGACAGTGATTCCTGTTGCGATGGCTTCATCCTCGTGCAGGTCCAAGGAGGTAAGGTGACGGTGGGGGCCAGAGCCTCCTCCCTCTTCCATGACCTGTGGTCTGTAAAACTTGAGGAAGGCATGGGGTTGCCAAAGCCAGTATGTACAGCATGGGGAATGCTGTAGGAAGCAGCAGGCACGAGGGGACCACCGTCATTTAAAAGGTGATATTTACAAAATGAGGGACAACTGTGGCCCTTCCAACAGGTCATGTACTGTGCTGGCTGCTTCACATGGCAACACCATGGTTCTCCTTGCTGCTGTTTTCCGGGGAAGTATTTCAAGCTCCATTTTTACTAACTGAGAAACTGAGGCTCAGAGAATTTAAACCAGCTGCTCCTGGTCACCCAGCTTATGACTCATCCAAGTGTGTGTGGAGCTCTGCTGTGTACCAGGCTTGATACACATGGCAGCATGAGTGCCTGAGGCCTTGGGAGACTTAAGTGCAAAGGAGGAAGGTGCCAAGGGGACTTGACGGTCAGGGAGGGCTGTCTAGAAGAGGAGAGACTTAGTCCAGGCTTTGCGGACTGGGTAGTGTTTAGAGGGCTTCCCAGGTGGCTCGGCAGGTAAAGAATCTGCCTGCCAATGCGGGAGACCCAAGAGATGTGAGTTTGAGCCCTGGGTCGGGAAGATCTCCTGGAGGAGGAAATGGCAACCCGCTCCAGTATTCTTGCCTGGAGAATCCCATGGACAGAGGAGCCTCGTGGGCTACAGTCCATGGGGTCGCAAAGAGCTGGACACGACTTAGCACATGCACGCACACAATGTTGAGAGGCGCGTGCACAGGCACACCTCGTTTTATTATACTTCACTNGTATTCTTGCCTGGAGAATCCCATGGACAGAGGAGCCTCGTGGGCTACAGTCCATGGGGTCGCAAAGAGCTGGACACGACTTAGCACATGCACGCACACAATGTTGAGAGGCGCGTGCACAGGCACACCTCGTTTTATTATACTTCACTTAGTTGTGCTTTTGCAGATGCTGTGTTTTCCACAAATGGAAGGTTCATGGCAACCCTGCATCAAGCTCATCTACTGGTGCCATTTTTCCAGCAGCTTTTGCTCACTTTGGGTTTCTATGTCACATTTTGGTAATTCTTGAAATATGTCAGGTTCTTTCTTTATTATTTAACTCGTTATGGTGATCTGTGATCAGTGATTTTTGATGTTACTGTTGTAAAAAGATTACAGCTCACTGAAGACCCAGATGATGGTTAGCATATTAAAGTACTTTTAAAGTAAGGTATGCACGTTGTTCTTTTAGACCTAATGCTATTCACACTTAGTAAACTACAGTACAGTGTGACCATAACTTTTATATGCACTGGGAAGCCAAAAATTCATGTGACTCACTTTATTGCAATATTTACATTATTGTGGTGGTCTGGAGCCAGACCCGCAATAGCTCTGAGGTGTGTCTGTATTTGTCTCTGTATCAGCCTATATTTAGAAACCCTGCAATTCAAATCCAGGATTCTGCCTTCTTTAAACTAAATGTTTTTTCTGAGGACACCACAATTTCCCCAGATGTCCAAATACTCAGCAGACCATAGGGTTTTTCAAGTTGGAAATGCTGATTTCATTTTCCTTAGGATCATATACGGAATAATTATTTTGTTCCATGGAGCCGTAAGCCCACACAATCCTTTATTTTCCATGACATTTCTGGTTAGCAGCTTACCCGCCTTCCCCTCCAGTATAACCCTGATCTGTGAATTATGTGGGTTTGAACAGCGACCTCGAAATGCTGCAAGTTAAGCTTTTCTCCAAGACACACATCAACCAGCAGGCAGATACGTTTCCCAGTCTTGTCTGATGGGCAGACCCGGAATTTTAACTTGTGAAACTTTGGCTGATCTGCTCGTGACCAGGAGCAGAATCCTCTTCCTGCTGTCTGGGAAGGCACTTAATTTCTGGAACAGTCTCCCTGCTCCCTTGTCCCCTCCTCCCTGGCAAGGCTCCCACGCCCGCCAACCTCCCACCTGAAATGGCTTTGCTTCTGCTGATAATTATTAGTGAAAACTCATGAGACTTCCAGACCTATATTCATGAGCCTCCTTGTACCTCGACAAGTAGCTGAAGCCACTGGGAAGTGGGGTTCAGCGACACTTGCGTGGCCTGAGGCTCCTGGCATCTAACTGAAGCTAGCCTGCGGGATCAGCAAAGTGATTTCAAATCTCTAGCTGGCTCCCACCTCTCAGACACCTGCAGTGCTCACTGAAAGCTAGTTAAAGAAGAAAGCAGCCCGCGTTTCTCTTCCCAGCTCTGAGAGGCGGAGGGAAGACACAACCTGCCTCTTGTTTAAGTCTGTGATTCTCGTTCTTGGCTTATGAGACGGGCAGCCACAGAGCTCAGGTTCCTCTGGGCTCTCTGCAGGCACCTCTGTATCCCTGCTGCCCCGTGCTCCAGCTGGGACAAACCAGCCTCCCTTTCCGGGCCTCTGTTGCCCCACCTGTGAGATGAAGCGGCCTCACCAGCCCAGGGATCCTGGGATTCAGCTGTGCGTTCACTAACATCATGGGTGGTGCTGTTCACAGGGGCTTGTTCCCAAATGCACCCCGCCTCCACTGACCTGCGCAGACAGTGGAGTCAGCACTTCTATGATTGGTGCTGAGGAACAAGCATTTTCAAAGCCCTTTCTGTGACTTTGATATGATGGTCTAAGTGGTTTGAGAACCACTGAGTGAGTTAGTGGGTCCCTGAGGTAAACGTTCACCACCGAGATGCTGTTGATAGTAACAGTGACAGTGATTTTTAGCTACTCAGTTAAAAGTGGGACAGGAGAGAGCAAAACGTCAAATTTATAAGGCGGACAGTGGTGAGTCATCTATTTTGGAGCCATTTTGGTGAGAGAAATTTGAAGCGTTATCTGCATTTGGACATAAATTAGGATAACGGAGGGGATGGGAGATGTGAAGTGGTGTATTTCCATTTTATTTTCCCCCAGGAGAATCTGAACAACTATACTACCTAACAGGATTATGTATCCAAATTGGTATGTGGTATATAAATTATATACCATATAATGGTACGTATGGTATAAATTGTATACTCCAGTCTGTGCAGTCTGTGTAACGGTGTATATGGTATAAATAATATACCATGTAATGGTGTATATGGTATAAATTATATACCATATAATGCTATATATGGTATATAAATTATATAAATTGGTATATAGTATATAAATTCATTTGGTATATAAATTACTTAATTTCTAAATCTCAAGAAACTTAAGCAATGTACTTATATGAGGCTTAATTTCCTCATCTGGAGAAGGAGATAAAAAATAATAAGAATTAAGAGAATTAATATTCTTAAAACACTGACCATAGTGGCTGACATGTCACAGGCATCCATCCCAACATTTGATTTACCTTTATTGATTTAACTAAAATCACTATCAAATTCAGTTAGGGGGCAGGTAGGTCTTTCTGCTACTAAATAAAGTCATAACATTGGGGCAGCTCTTTTAAGATTCAGAGTTAGAAGATATATTCAAGACAAAGTAGTCCAATGCTTTCCAACTGCCAAATCTAGTAATGGTTCCTCTCTATGCATCCCAGGGACATGGGTGCTCAGCCTTGGGTTGCATCCACCCAGAGATGAGAAGTTCATTTCCTACCAGGAAGGCTTGTGCCATGAGTGTACAGCTCCTGGATTTTAATAGTTCTGTACTTTACTCTAAATACTCCTTCCTTGGACTTCCTTTCTGGTCCAGTGGTTAAGACTCTGCTTTCCAGTGCTGGCTAGTCAGGGAACTGAGACCCCACACGCTGCATGGTGCGGCCAGAATAATAACAATAATAAATTAAAAAAATAATCCTGAGCTCTTCAAGATTGATTGTGTGTGTGTGAGAGAGAGACACAGAGAGAATGAGAGATGGTGGGGGGCACTTCATTTCCTTGAAGCGTTAAAAATGTGGAAAGTGGAGACAGAGGACGCTGGCAGTAGGAGGCCTGGTCGTATCCAAGGTGTCACTGCTGTTGACCCCGTGAGGAGGAAGTGCTGGGCCTCCTCTTTGGACTTGGCTGGTAAGACAACTGCAGGACAATCAGGGAAGGATGGGCCAAGTCAAAAGCAGGCTCCTGAATTCCTGTCTCCATTCCCGAGGACTGGTTCCCTGCCTGCATCCTGTGAGCTTCTCAGGGCACAGACGAAGGTGTCACTGCTGTTGACCCCGTGAGGAGGAAGTGCTGGGCCTCCTCTTTGGACTTGGCTGGTAAGACAACTGCAGGACAATCAGGGAAGGATGGGCCAAGTCAAAAGCAGGCTCCTGAATTCCTGTCTCCATTCCCGAGGACTGGTTCCCTGCCTGCATCCTGTGAGCTTCTCAGGGCACAGACGTGCATCTCCAAGGGGCCCCTGCTTGGTCCCCATCACACCCACCTCTCCTCTGTCTCATGACTCTGCAGGTCCCCTCCTCTGTGGATTGCTGAGCTCCCCCAATGTCCTGCTGTGCCACGTCAGAGACTGGAGGGACCCTGCGGAAGCCCAGGCTAATGCTTCATGTCCCGGAGTGACCTATGACCAGGACAGCCGCCAGGTGAT
>SJYX01003779.1:0-81633 GCA_006410675.1 Oreotragus oreotragus
ATCAGTTTCTGGAAAGACTGATTCCCCCATGTCTTTCTTTCTTGTTTTCCGTTTTTCTGGCTGAATTCCCATCTGGAGTGTGGATACTCGCCAATCCTGCTAATTTTGCCCTGGCTTCTAAGATCCACGCAAGAGGGAACCCAAGCCGGGGCACACTCTGCTATTCAAGTGGTCGCCGCTGGCCTGTGTAGGTGGTGCTAATCTCTTGTGTTGAGATTTTATTGGTATCCCACATAAACCAAATTATTCAGCCTCTTTTTCTCCACTAATTTTCCTACTACACTATTCTTTTCTAATCTCTCTTTATACTTCTNACGCAAGAGGGAACCCAAGCCGGGGCACACTCTGCTATTCAAGTGGTCGCCGCTGGCCTGTGTAGGTGGTGCTAATCTCTTGTGTTGAGATTTTATTGGTATCCCACATAAACCAAATTATTCAGCCTCTTTTTCTCCACTAATTTTCCTACTACACTATTCTTTTCTAATCTCTCTTTATACTTCTAATTAAATAGCTTTTTTTCCTAGGATGCCAACTCCGTCCCTGCTTTGAATTACCTTGGATCCACCGGGGCTGGACCCTGGCACGTTTCGCCTGGAACAGGCTATTCAAAGGTAGGTCTCCCCCAGTGCTCTGTTTTCGGCACAGATAGGCCCCCCACTCAGGGTGCTGCAGGCCCCCTGCATAAGATAGGTAAGGAAAGAAGGGTGGGAAGTTTTGGGGTTGAAAAGAAACCCAGTTGATAGGTTGAAAAGAAACCTGAAGTGTTGATTCTTCCAATATAAGACAAGAAATCTGTTGTGAAATCTTAAACCTTTCTCTATAAAAATTTCTGACACGGGTAACAGTGACTCAAAAGAACGACAACTCTTTATAGAACTAATTTTACAATTGTTAAACAAAAGAAAAATTAAAGTTAAAAAGGCTAGTGTTACAAGAGCAATGTCCTTGGTTTCCAGAAAAGGGCATTGTTAATTTAGACTCTTGGGTGAAGCTAGGAAAACAGCTAAAAACTTACTATACTTTGCATGGGCCTGCAATTGTTTTTGCTCTGTGGAATATGCTTAGAAATGTTCTGGACCCCCGTTATGAGGCTGTTAGATAGACTATGGGAGAGGCTATAGAGGTAGTGGGTCTCCAGCTTCTATGCAGATCATATTTTCTGATATTGATGAAGAAAAGGAGGGACACTGTGCTCTACCTCCGAGGAAGGAGAGGACAGGAACNGCATCAGAGGGCAGACACACTGAAACCATACTCGCAGAAAACTAGTCAATCTAATCACACTAGGACCAGGGCCTTGTCTAACTCAATGAAACCAAGCCATGCCTGCAGGGCAACCCAAGGCGGGCGGGTCATGGTGGAGAGGTCTGACAGAACGTGGTCCACTGGAGAAGGGAATGGCAAGCCACTTCAGTATTCTTGCCTTGAGAACCCCATGAACAGTATGAAAAGGCAAAATGATAGGATATCAAAAGAGAATCTCCCCAGGTCGTTAGGTGCCCAATATGCTACTGGAGATCAGTGGAGAAATAACTCCAGAAAGAATGAAGGGATGGAGCCAAAGCAAAAACAATACCCAGTTGTGCATGTGACTGGTGATAGAAGCAAGATCCGATGCTGTAAAGAACAATATTGCATAGGAACCTGGAATGTCAGGTCCATGAATCAAGGCAAAGTGGAAGTGGTCAAACAAGAGATGGCAAGGGTGAACGTCGACATTCTAGGAATCAGCGAACTAAAATGGACTGGAATGGGTGAAATTAACTCAGATGACCATTATATCTACTACTGCGGGCAGGAATCCCTCAGAAGAAATGGAGTAGCCATCATGGTCAACAAAAGAGTCCAAAATGCAGTACTTGGATGCAATCTCAAAAACGACAGAATGATCTCTGTTCGTTTCCAAGGCAAACCATTCAGTATCACAGTTATCCAAGTCTATGCCCCAACCAGTAATGCTGAACTACTTAAGGTCTCTTTTTTTATTTGTTTTGTAAATGTCGGCAATTTTTTTAAAAGGAACAAGTAATCAATATCCTAGGATTTGTGGGCCATTCAGTGTTTGTTGCAACTATATAAACCTGCCACTTAGTGCAAGACCAGCCATAGATGATAAGGAAATGAATGAAAATTTTCTGTGTTCCAATAAAACATTTTACAGATCATGAAATCTTAATTTCCTACAATTTTCACATATCCTGATATACTACTCATCTTTTATTTTTTTTTTTTTCAAGCACTTAAAAGTATAAAATCAACAGGCCTGACAAAACTGGTAATGGGCCATATTTTGTCTTTAGGCCCTATTTTGCCAACCTCTGTTTTAGAATGATCACAAAATCAAATCAATATATGCAGATACTAAACTATACAAGGTATATTTTAAAATTCTACCTTATTTAGGTCAATTAAAAGGGTTACAAGAGGTCATCAAAATTCATTCATTCAACAAATATTAATGAGATCTTTCTGGGTCCCAAGTAGATAATATAAATATAGAAAGTCTCTGCCTAGTGGAATTATAGTCCATTTTATAAAATAAACATTAATAAGTAATTCATGCAAATAAACTGATAGTATCCATCAACTACAATTTCTAGATTAATTAAAAAATTAAATATAGTTTTATAATAGCTTACTTTCAATAATCAAATGTTCTAATAATGAAAAGTGCAAGTGAAGTCATTCAGTTGTGTCCAACTCTTTGTGATCCCATGGACTGTAGTCTACCAGGCTCCTCCATCCATGGGATTCACCAGGCAAGAATACTGGGGTGGGTTCTAATAATATGAGAGAGCTAAGTAAATAGAATACTAAAATTTTAGATGAGTAGATCAAAGATAGAAACTGAACTTGATTTAGCATATGGAAAAATGTATACAATGATTTTGTATTTTAATATCTTGGCTTAATTTAATTGATTAAGTCTCAGAATGTTCTTACATTGGATCCACTACTGTTCTTTACAACTTCATGATCATTCCATTTTGTCTGCTTGAAGGGACCCAATGTATTAACTTCAATTTATATTATATCTTCTGCTCTGAGAAACCATATATCTCAGGACAAAAGAAAAATGAAATAAATATGAGCTCATATTTTTATCAGATTAATTGAAATATATAAATATAATCTTTAATCAACTCTTTGCAATGAACTAACGCTTACACTAAAAGAAGAAAAGAAATCACATTATTTTACTGAACATATTTTCCATGTCCATTTCCTTTTATTTTTTAATATTTTTTTTTTGGCTGCCCCAGCTTTTAGTTGCAGCACACAGGATCTTCATATTTCCTTTTTTGTCAGTGATTACTTCTACATAAAGAAAATTAATTGTTAACTTGACTATCCACTGTGAAGAAGATACTAGATACACATTTAATTTTCCCAGAGCAACTAGTTTATACCAATGGCTTTCAAATATTTTCCAAGTTCAGTAATGTGGGGGAAAAATCATGCAGCTATAAAACAGTTCAATATACACTGTGTTCAAGTTAAGTTTTAAATTATTCAAAAGAAAGAAAAAATATTCCTGTAAAAATGAGGTCAAACATAGAAATAATCTATACTGGGGTCATGTTAAAGTAGTAGGATCCAGGTTCATATTACATTAAGCTAAATAATTCTTACAATATCTGAACTATGAGGAAAAGAGAAAATTGACAGTGCTCGCAAACACTAATAATTTAGAAATAGAAAAACACAATGAAAACATGTTTTTGAGTATTTGTAAAAATGTGTTTTATAGATCATTAATGCCATACAGAGTCCACAAGGAAAAGATATAATAGTCAAGCAATTTTGGGAAATACTAACACCCACTCCAGTACTCTTGCCTAGGAAATTCCATGGATAGAAAAGCCTGGTGGGCTACAGTCCATGGGGTCACAAAGAGTCGGACATGACAAAGCGACTTCACAACTTCACAAACACAACATTTCCTTCTAAAAGGATCAAAACATGCATTAGTAACTAATTGCCCTGAGAAATCCTGCAGTAAAGGAAAAATTTAATTTGTTTAACTGTTTCCCTATTTGACCTTTGACTAATCCTACCCACTAAAATACCCTTTAACAACTGTCATATGGAAATCTTTAGGGAAACCTTAGACTAAAGCAAGGGTCAGCAAACTTTTGGGGGAAGGGTTTAATAGGAACTACTTTAAGGCTTTGCAGTCCACATAATCTCTGTACCAACTATTCAACCCTACCTTTGAAACATGCAAATAACTACAATTGATATGACAGTGGAGGAGTGTGGCCATAATCCTTCAAAACTATATACAGAAACACAGCAGACAAAGGTTAGTCAATGGGCCATGATTTGCCCCCCCTTTGAAATACACAGGCATGTGCTCTCTGCCTGCACTGTCTCTCAGAGGTGTCTGGCTTCAGCTGACTTGGGCTATAGGCAAGAATACTGAAGCAGCTGCCATTTCCTACTCCAGGGAATCTTTCCAACACAGGGATTGAAACTGCGTCTCTGGCCTACCCTGAACTGGCAGGCGGATTCTTTACCACTGAACCACCTAGGAAGCCCAGGATAGAGGCATGATCATTCTTAAAGACAGCTGAAAATATATCACCTTTATCCATTAGGGTTTATTTTCAAGTATAGTTTCAGGAGCAATAACTGAAGAGTTTCCCAAAACTTCACTTTGACATGAAAAGATATATGCAGGCAGTGATTGGAGAAGGAAATGGCGACCCACTCCAGTATTCTTGCCTGGAGAATCCCAGGGATGGGGGAGCCTGGTGGGCTGCCATCTATGGGGTCACACAGAGTCGGACATGACTGAAGTGACAGCAGCAGCAGCAGCAGTGATTGTCTAGTTTTATCAACTAGGCTGAATAAAAGAAAGACACCACGAGTGTTAACATCTACTGCCTTCAACTCAAAAGAAGTAGATATCTATGGGTTAGTAGATGATCTGAGATAATTGTACCTATTTTAAACAGTTATACGTTTCCAAGCAAATGTAAAGAATTAAGCTGGACATATACCTCAAAAAAGGCTTCATGATTGTCTAGTTTTATCAACTAGGCTGAATAAAAGAAAGACACCACGAGTGTTAACATCTACTGCCTTCAACTCAAAAGAAGTAGATATCTATGGGTTAGTAGATGATCTGAGATAATTGTACCTATTTTAAACAGTTATACGTTTCCAAGCAAATGTAAAGAATTAAGCTGGACATATACCTCAAAAAAGGCTTCCCTGGTGGTTCAGGTGGTAAAGAATCTGCCTGCAGTTGGGTAAACCTGGGTTAGATCCCTAGGTTGGGAGGATCCCCTGGAGACAGAAATGGCTACCCATTCCAGTATTCTCGTCTGGAGAATTCCATGGACAGAGGAACCTGGTGGACTACAGTCCATGGGGCTGCAAAGAGTCAGACACAACTGAGTTACTTTCACATACCTCAAAAAACAGTTAACAAAAATATATTTGCTAAATACAATAGAAAGTTGAAAAGATGCTTCTTATACTCTTAATTTAATATTAGTAATTATGTAAGTTACAAAATTATATTTTCATAAAGTGACATATTATTCTAAGCAAGTGACTGAATTTAAGGGGTAAATTGAATTGTTTCCTTACATACACCTAGTGATATCTACCCTACCTAAGCTACCATCAAAACTCTATTATCATCTCATGGAAATAATATCAGGTAACTAAACAACAAATAATGATGCAAAATACAGTATTTTCCTCATTACACTTCCTTTCTTGCTTTTAATCAGTTGCTTAGAATTCAGGTAGCATATCAGTTAGCAAAAAAATGTTAGCAGGTATTACAGTCCTGGCTGCCAAGATCAGTTTTGACCATTTTGTTCATTTCTTCAATTCTCTGGAGATTCAAAAGCCCTTTGACAATGTTATTAAATGATCTATTATTTTTCTCAGTAAATGTCAGTTCCCTAATCTAGTAATTAGTAAAAAACTAAGACCAATTTCCTCAGTGAATGTTGCTCCCTCTCCTTTTTTTTTCTGAATCTCTGCCATTTGCTATTTCTCACCAAAAAAAAAAAAAAATACAATTAGATTATTATTATTATTAAGAACTAACATTTAATTAGGTTGTTTGATCTTTGGTTGAACAAGTTTGCAGATTTCCATTACCATACCTACAAAGATCAGCCCCACTGTGTTAATGAACGCTGATGTCTTTATACAGTGACAAAGCCCTTTATTCTCTGGCTACTAAATTACCAGGCAGTGATCACAAGAGAACACATGATGCACATAAACAGAAATCCTTAGTTTTTCACAGAAATCTAATTTATGAAGAAGGATATAGGTCAATAGTTTGTATTGTGTGATCATAATTACATCAAGACAGGACTTTAATAAACAGAAGACTTTCTAATTATTCAGATTTTAGGCATAAATGTTAATAGCTAAATTCATACAGAATTGATTAAGATCTAATTTCCACAGTACTCAGTTTTTCAATGGACTATGTCACCAGAATCTTTGATTTGCCGTACAAGGCCTTTCCTTACAAGGCCTTTCCTTACATGGCTAAAATGTACCATTCTGTTTCCAAACCCCATCTTTATCCCCTGCACCCTTACCACCACTCCCTCTTAGCCATTTTATGTGATGCTAGGAAGGTACCATGTTACTGATTACTACTTAAATATCCCATCCTGTCTTGTGCTCCTATGACTCTGCACATGCTTTCTTCCTTACCAAAAACAACCTTCTCCACCTCATCTACATAGTTAATGGCTACTCTCAAACACTCAGGCCAAGCGTTTTTTTCCTTCTATTCATTCATTTATTCAGAAGCATTTGGACTATCTCCTATGTGCAGGTGCTGTTTATGCACTGGAGAGACAATTGTGAACAAGATGGTCCCAACTCTCAGGGGGTTTACATCTAGAATAAGAAACACAGTAAACAAATGAATAAACATGATAACTATAAATTGTGAAAATGGCTGGAATGGAAATAAATGGAGTGACGCAAGAAAGGATAAAGTGTGGGGAAGCATAATGTTAGATGGGCGGTGAGAGAAGGACTTTCTGCAGAAGCCACATTCTAGTGGAGACTTGAAGATAAGAAGGGGCTTGGCCAGCATAACTGGAGCATAAAACCATAGTGGAAGGAGATGAGGTTTCACTCCCTAACTTTTCAATTCCATCCTCCTGAACTTAGTCCATGAACAACCTTTTTCATAACAGCACTCATTATGATCTTAGGATTGTCTGCCTCCAACTTAGCTTTGAACAATTAGAGGGCAATTACCATATGCTATACATCTTTATATCTCACAGCCTCTTGGGCTCAAGTACATGGCATATGTTCAACAAATATTGCTCACTATTGGCACTAGTGGTAAAGAACCCACCTGTCAATGCAAGCAGACATTAAGAGATACAGGTTTGATCCCTGGGTTGGGAAGATCCCCTGGAGGAGGAAATGACAACCCACTCCAGTATTCTTGTCTTGAGAACCCCATTTACAGAGGAACCTGGGAAGCTGCAATCTATAGCGTCGCACAGTCGGACACTGCTGAAGTGACTGAGCATGCATGCATGCATTAATTTCTATACCTAAATTGTTGATCCTGACTAATTCTGATGCCTGTGAGGAAACTGTTTCATTTTCCACATTTATTCATACCATTAACTTCACTATTAACTCCATGCATAAACAACCTCAAATATTTCCAATTAAAAAATATCTCTGGGACTTCCCTGGTGGTCCAGTGGCTAATACTCCATGCTCCCCGTGAAGGTGGTTGGGGTTCAGTGCCTGTTTGGGGCACCAGATCCCACAAGCTACAACTGAAGAACTCTCCTGTTGCAACAAAGATCAAAGATCCCACATGTAATCAATGACTCAGTGCAGCCGAATATATAAATAAATATTAGAAATAGATAAATACATTTTATAGATAAATAAATCTCCTTTTAGCCCCACCTTCCCTCTACCCCAATCCTCTCCAATTTACTTTTTGAAAATTTCTTGAGGGAGCTATTCATGCATTGTTTCTGCTTCTTAATTTTCCCCGTCCTTCCCCAGCTTACCGCAATTTTGCTTTAGTTTGGGGATTTTTCAGTCTTCAGCACTGACAGAGGTGCTTGTTCTGTGTCTGAACTCGGGAGTCAAACTGTGTGATTTGAATACTTGTTTTGTTCCATAAGGTGGGGCAGAGATCGTAACCTCTCCGTGCCTCAGTAGCCTCATCTTGTAACATGAGGATAATAATACCATCTAACCCACAGGCTCTGCTCGGAGGCTTAAGTGACCTATTACATGTGAAGTGTCTGGCAAAGGCAGAGCACTTGCTTTACATGTAGTTGTTCTGCATGCTCTACATGTAAAGCAGTTGCTTTACATTCATGGTAGAATGACTCATCACGCGGACTCTCCTGCAGCTCTTCTTGGTCTTGACCGTTTTTCCTCCCATGGCTTCCCTATCTCCACTGTTTCTCCATTTCCCTTCTCCCTTTCTGGCCATTATTTCTCAATTTCATAAATCCTTTTCCTCCAATATCTCCTCAATGTTAATGTCCACCAGGGCTCTCTCCTTTTTTCACTTTACACCCTTCATTCAAATCCATCCGTTTCAATGATCATCTAAATCTTAATGAACTCCAAATCATTACCCCTAAACCAGATCTTTTTTTTTTTTTTTCCAGACCTCAAGGCACTACCACTGTTAGATTGTTCCCATCTAGCTTTTCAGGAACACCCTCAGCCTTAACACCTCTACCCTTGAACTCAGTTTAATAACTCTTCTGGGGCTCCCTGCCTGCAGAGACTAAGAGGGACCCAAATGTAGCTCAGGAACCCAGTTCGGAAATATTAAGTGATTCCGAGAGTCTGCTCTACCTTTTCTTCTCTTCCTTTTAATCAGTCTCCTTTCCATCTGCTAGGTCTCCCACAATATCTTCCCCCTGGTTCATTTCCACTGCCACACCTTAGACCAGCTCCCACTATCTCTCATCTACAGAGACTCTCTTAGTTGATCTCCATGCCTTCAGGCTCACAAATTTCTAATCCCTTCATACACAACAGCCAACAAGATCTTTCTAAAATGCAAATCTGATCATGCCGTTGCCCTGTTTAAACCCCCAGGTTGACTCCCCAAAGCTTTCAGGATGCAGTTCAAACTCCTCAGTTCAGTGCAAGGTCCTCTGCCTGAGCCAAATCAGTACCCTTGACAGTTCCCTCCCCACCAATTCAGGAGGCGGCAGTGCCCTATAAAAATCTGCTGCAGCTATGTTCTGGCTGCTCAGGAAATTCCTCTAAGCTTCACATCACGCATGGGCTGCAGCTTTGAGAGTCTGCTCTCATCCGGAGTCCCTTCTTTCCTCTAGTTCCTGCCTTTAGTATTCATCCTGCACACTATGGTTGGCTCCTTTGACATCAGGTGCTCTGGCTTTCAGTTCCTTCTTCTTTCCAAAGTATTGTCTCTTTAATCAACCCTTTCGCTCTATTGTGCACTGTGGTCCAGGGGTAAGGAACATTATAGCCCTGACTTCTGAGCCAGGCTCCCCTGACACCATCCCCTCCCCCAATCTCAACCAGCATCCAGTTTCCACCTGCCTTGAAGAAGGCATTAGACTACCTGTAAATTCATCCATTCCTCTGCTCCATCTGTGTGCAGCACAAGTTCCCAAATAGACCATGCGATTTCACATCTTTGTCCCCTCACACAAGCTGTTCGCTTTGCCTGGGACACGTTTTGGTCTTCTCCCACCACTCACCTATACACCACACTGCCCAGCATAAGCATCTACTTGCTTCCACAAGTCAGCATTTAAAAGTTCAACTCTGACGTCTTCGGTGACACCTATCCTGGTCTTGAGGAGAGCGTAGCAACCCACTCCAGTATTCTTGTTTGGAGAAGCCCATGGACAGAGGAGCCTGGCAAGCTAGAGTCCATAGCATTGCAAAGAGTTGGACACGACTGAAGTGACTGAGCATGGCATGGCACATTCTGGCCTTAATTAGGAACCTTTCTTCTGTCCTCTAAATTTCTCTACAGAAATCTAAAATATTACCTATTGTTAAAAAGTTATTTTATTTCCCTTTTCCCCCTATTAGATGGTAAGTGCTTTGAAACCAGGAAAATGCTTTTCTTTTTTTTTTTCTCTTCTTTTCTTTTTTTTTGCATCTCAGTTCCTAGTATAGTGTTTAATATATCATGTTGTTGCTGTTTAGTTGCTAAGTTATGTCTGACTCTTCTGCATTCCCATGGACTGTAACCCATCAGGCTCCTCTGTCCATGGGATTTCCCAGGCAAGAATACTGGAGTGGGTTGCCATTTCTGCTCCAGGGGATCTTCCTGACCCACAGATCAAACCTTTGTCTCCTGCATTGGCAGGTGGATTGTTTACCACTGAGCCGACAGGGAAGCCCCT
Organism: Oreotragus oreotragus; assembly: GCA_006410675.1. Lineage (NCBI taxonomy): Eukaryota > Metazoa > Chordata > Mammalia > Artiodactyla > Bovidae > Oreotragus > Oreotragus oreotragus. The sequence goes on from SJYX01003779.1 coordinate 10,386, forward strand.
ACACATCATAAGTACCTAATAAATAATTTTTCAGTGAGTGAATGGNGACTGTAACCCATCAGGCTCCTCTGTCCATGGGATTTCCCAGGCAAGAATACTGGAGTGGGTTGCCATTTCTGCTCCAGGGGATCTTCCTGACCCACAGATCAAACCTTTGTCTCCTGCATTGGCAGGTGGATTGTTTACCACTGAGCCGACAGGGAAGCCCCTACACATCATAAGTACCTAATAAATAATTTTTCAGTGAGTGAATGGACAGATTAATTTTATAATCCTGGAATAAATTGAATATGTGTGATTTAAAACATTTGTTGGATATAAGAGAAATTTCATTTCACAATGATTTGTGAACAGCTTCAAGTGTGTCTTAATACCAGTATTTTAAAACTAAATATATTCCAAAGTATCTCTATGAGTCTCAGGATACACTTCTACTTGTAACTTAGACTTATAATGTATTGAATCCTTTAAAAATAAATCAATACCCATCAATTTCTTTCTCTAGAAGTCCTGTATGATGAGGCACGGAGTCTCAGCAGAGGCTATTCAAATGCAGAGTTATGTAGTGTATTTGATGTGGATTGATTCCCACCAGGAAATAAAATAAGATACCCTCATTCTTTCTCATTGTGCATTTTCAAGGCTTTGAGGAAAGAATATTTGCATTGCAACTTTCTAGGCAATTCAACTCCTAGAGTGTTTCTAATTGTGCCTTTTATACCTGACACTATTATCCCTAAGACTAAAAGTAAAATTATTGAACATAAAAAGTTGTAAGATATAATATTAATTCTGGAATTAATAATATTAATTATTAAGACAAATGTCTGGAATACAGAATGCTGATATTATTTTGCCTAACATAGCACTTCATAGTTGTAAGCCCTAACAAACACATACACACACACAAAACTAAAACAAAATAATCTTTAACTATGTTTAAATAGTACATGATATAAAATGTTAATAATAGTCAAGATTTACTGAGTGCTCACAACAAGCCAGAAGCTGCTCATAGAGCTTTATGTACATTTCAACATTTAGGTCTTACAACAATCCTAAGGAACAAAAATACTATAATCTCCTTTTTTCAGTTGAAGAAAGGGAGACAGAGAAAAATAAATAGCCTGAAGTTATACAGTTAGTGATAAAGCCAGAACAGAAATCCAAGCATTCTAATTTCATAGTTCTGCTTTTAATTTCTTTACCATCTTGCCTTTGTACATATCGTAGTGTAAAACAAAGATTTGAATGGCTTTAACAAGAAAAGCATTAAAAAAAAATAAAACTGAAAATGCTCTCCTTGCCACTGTTGCTGTTTACTCTGGAAGTCATGTCTGAGTCTTCTACAATCCCGTGGACTGTAGCCTGCTAGGCTCCTCTGTCCATGGAATTCTCTAGGCAAGAATCCTGCAGTGGGTAGCCATTCCCTTCTCCAGGGGATCTTCCCAACCCAGGGAAGGAACCCACATATCCTGCATTGGCAGGCAGATTCTTTACCACTGAGCCATCAGACGAAACCCAGTATGATTCATGTATACACTTACCATCATAACCACCAATCTATCTCTTCTCCCCACCACACAAAACAGTGCTTCACCTAATACCATTAACATATGGTAGAAAGAAAGAAAGTGACGTCACTTAGTCATGTCTGACTCTTTGTGACCCAGTGGACTGTAGCCTTTCAGGCTCCTCTGTCCATGGGATTTTCCAGGCAAAAATACTAGAGTGGGCTGCTATTCCCTTCTCCAGAGCACATGGTAGAGACCCTGATATATAAGATGCTCCTTAAAAGATGTGATAATGACACAAATACATACCAGCAAAGATAGAATTTAATCAATAATTTTTAAAACCACAGATTAAGCACTATAATAAACATTGTTTTTAATATACTATCAATAATCATATGATATAGAAATTATCATATCCACTTTACCAATATTTTCTGTAGTTTACACAAATTAAGTAAGAGTGGTAAAGCCAGGATTCAAATCCAGGTCTTCATTACTACAAATCTTAATGTTGTCATGATGTTAAGCACTTTTAACTGTGCAATCTTACCATGGAAAGAGACCAAATATTGGCTTAAATTTGACACGGTCCCGCTCAGCTTGATAATGCTGTACTTCTTTTAGTCCCTAATTTCTAGCTGCACAATTAGAAAACATCAGCAGTGCCAATTTATAGGTATTACATACATGAAACAATAAATTCATGTATATATATCATTGTTTTGCTCCAAGTATTTTTTTACTCCCATTTAGTTCTTTTTTTTAACAAATTTATTTACAAATAGCTGTGAAAAGAAGAGAGGCGAAAAGCAAAGGAGAAAAGGAAAGATATAAGCATCTGAATGCAGAGTTCCAAAGAATAGCAAGAAGAGATAAGAAAGCCTTCTTCAGCAATCAATGCAAAGAAATAGAGGAAAACAACAGAATGGGAAAGACTAGAGATCTCTTCAAGTTAGAGATACCAAGGGAACATTTCATGCAAAGATGGGCTCGATAAAGNAAGGTCAAGCCTCATCCCAATTCCCAAGAAGGGTAGGACTAAAGAATGTGCTAATCATTGAGTAATTAATTGCACTCATTTTCCATGCAAGTAAGGTCATGCTGAAAATCTTGTATGCTAGGCTTTAGCATTATGTGAACCAAGAATTCCAGATGTCCAAGCTGGATTTAGAAAAGGCAGAGGAACCAGAGATCAAATTGCAAACATTTGCTGAATCATAGAGAAAGCTAGTGAATTCCAGAAACATCTACCTCTGTTTCATCATGTATGCCAAACCTTTGACTGTGTGGATCATAGTAAACTGTGGAAAACTCTTAAAGAGATGGGAATACCAGACCATCTTACCTGTCTCCTGATAAACCTGTATATGGGTCAAGATTTAACAGTTAGAACCCTGTATGGAATAACTGATTGGTTCAAGATTGAGGAAGGAGTATGACAGGGCTGTCTGCTGTCACCCTGTTGGCTTAATGTATATGCTGAGCATATTATGAGAAATGCTGGGCTGGATAAGTTACAAGATGGAATCAAGATAGGTGGGAGAAACAGATATGCAGATGATACCACTCTAATGGCAGAAAGTGAACAGAAACTAAAGATACTCTTGATGAGGGTGAAGGAGGAGAGCTTTAAGTTGGTTTAAAACTAAATTACTTTGCAAACAAAGGTCCGTCTATTCAAAGATATGGTTTTTCCAGTAATCGTGGATGGAGTTGGACTATAAAGAAAGCTGAGCACTGAAGAATTGATGCTTTTGAACTGTGGTGCTAGAGAAGGCTCTTGAGAGTCCCTTGGACAGCAAGGAGATCCAACCAGTCCATCCTAAAGGAAATCAGTCCTGAATATTCATTGGAAGGACTGATGCTGAGGCTGAAACTCCAATACTTTGGCCACCTGATGTGAAGAACCAACTCTTTTGAAAAGACCCTGATGCTGGGAAAGTTTGAAGACAGGAGGAGAAGGGGACAACAGAGGGTGAGATGGTTGGATGGCATCACCAACTCAATGACCATGAGTTTGAGTAAGCTCTAGGAGTTGGTGATGGACAGGGAAGCCTGGTGTGCTGCAGTCCATGGGGTTGCAAAGAGTCAGATAAGACTAAGCCACTGAACTGAACTAAAACTAAATATTAAAAAAACTAAGATCATGGCATCCAGTGCCATTACTTCATGGCAAACAGAGGGGGAGAAGGTGGCAGTAGTGACAGACTTCCTCTTGTTGGGCTCTGAAATCACTGTACATGGTGACTGCAGCCATGAAATCAGAAGACATCTGCTTCTTGGCAGGAAAACTACAACAAACCTAGAGAGTGTATTGAAAAGCAGAGACATTGGTGACAGAGGTCCATATCATCAAGGTTATGGTTTTTCCAGTGGTCACTTCCAGTTGTGAAACAGGACTGTAAAGAAGGTGGAGTTCTGAAGAATTGATGCCTTTGAACTGTGGTGTTGGAGAAGACTCTTGAGAGTCCCTTGGACTGCAAGGAGATCCAACCAGTCCATTCTGAAGGAGATCAGCCCTGGGATTTCTTTGGAAAGAACAATGCTAAAGCTGAAACTCCAGTACAGTACTTTGGCCACCTCATGTGAAGAGTTGACTCATTGGAAAAGACTGATGCTGGGAGGGATTGGGGGCAGGAGGAGAAGGGGACGACGGAGGGTGAGATGGCTGGATGGCATCACGAACTCGATGGACATGAGTCTGAGTGAACTCCGGGAGATGGTGATGGACAGGGAGGCCTGGCGTGCTTCGATTCATGGGGTTGCAAAGAGTCGGACACGACTGAGCGACTGAACTGAACTGAACTGAACTTATTTCTTTTTTAGTTGCTAATGATCAGTTGCTCAGTCGTGTCTGACTCTGCAACTCCATGGACTGTAGCACGTCAGGCTCCTCTGTCTGTGGAATTTTTCTAGGCAAGAATACTAAAGTGGGTTGCCATTTTCTACTCCAAAAGATCTTTCTGACCCAGGAATCATACAGGTGTCTCCTGCATTGGCAGGTGGATTCTTTCCCAGTGTGCCACCTGGGAAGTCCCATCAGTTGCTAATGGATACACTTAAAAGGACAGGATACTGAATACTGATGTTCTTATGGAAGAAGGAATTAGGGACTAAGCAAGCTTCCAGGTGACCGTAGCAGAGCCTTTCATTTCTATTTCCATATGAATAGTGTTGCCTAAAATGTCATTGGAATATGTGAGTCTAAAAAAATTCTAGAGAAGCCCAAGCAAAATTGATGATTCAATACATTGTTCAAAACACATTTAAAACAAATGAAAATATATCTGGAAAAAAGTCTCCTAAAGTATTCAATTTTTATGCTAATCCAAAACTAAAAACACACTTAATGGAAAGTAATGAAGTATAAAATACAAGTTCTATACTTTTGAAGGTAAAACTAGAAAGAGTAGAAAAATGCTCATCATCTAACAAAATATCTCACCATAATAGACATTCAATAAATATTGAATAGGGAAATGAGAGGGAAGTTCAAGAGGGAGGAGACATATGTATACCTATGGCTGACTCTTGTTGATGTCTGACAGAAAACAAAATTCTGCAAAGCAATTATCCTTCAATTAAAAAATAAATAATTATTTTAAAATATTTTTTGAATAAATGAATGAGGTTTACATTTGCTTCTATAAAATAGGTTACATTCCACTAAAGGTTACTCTTTGGTGAACTATGTTACCAAACTTGTTACAAATAACTATAAAATCTACCTAATACCTTAAAACATAAAATAGCTTAAAATGAACATTTTAATGCCTTAAAGTAATTTTCATCCACTTCAATTTATCTCACTAATGTCTCTCTAGTTAGGTGAATAGTAGACATATTTGACAATAGCTCTGTTACTTTTTAATAACTACAGAATTAAAATCATTTTGTGCTATTCAATGGGACTAGACTTCCTCCAGAATATAATAACATGCTAAAGCATTACAACAAAAGATGCTTTATGTTGTTGCTTAAGATCTTGTTTATTAAAGATTTTCTATCATTTTCTTAAAAATCAAGAGAAAAACATTTTTAATTTTTATTGAATTAGGTTACAGGCTAACCTAACTTGAATGAGCTCATTCAAGTGTAATATTCTCCCCACCTATAATTCTCTACAATTCGTAACAACTCTGTTTTTTCAAGGGCTTCCCAGGTGACCCTAGTGGTCAAGAACCCACCATCCAGTGCAGGAGATATAAGAGACACGGGTTTGATCCCTGGGTCAGGAAAATCCCCCAGAGGAGGGCAAGGCAAACCATTACATTTTTCTTGCCTGGAGAATCCTATGGAGAAAGTACCCTGGCAGGCTACAGTCCATGGGGTCAAAAAGGGTTGGACATAACTGAAGTGACTTAGCATGCAAGCAATTCTTTCAAAATATGCTACAATTGTGCTCATTTCACATGCTAGTAAGGCTATGCTCAAAACCCTTCAAGGTAAACTTCATGAAACAATAACTTTCAGATGTACAAGCTGGGTTTAGTAAATGCAGAGACACCAGAGACTAAATTCACAACATCTTTTGAATCATGAAGAAAGCAAGGGAATTCCAGAAAAACATCTATTTCTGCTTCATTGACTATTCTAAAGCCATTGATTGTGTGAATCACAACAAACTGTGGAAAATTCTTAAGGAGATGGGAATACCAGACCTGTCTCCTGAGAAATCTGTATGCAGGTCAAGAAGCAAAAGTTAGAACTGGACATGAAACAATGGTCTGGTTCAAAACTGGGAAAAGAATACGTCGAGGCTGTACTGCAAAGTGCATCATGTAAAATGCAAGGCTGGATGACTCACAAGCTGGAATCAAGACTGCCAGGAGAAATACCAACAACCTCAGATATGCAGATGATGTCACTCTAATGGTAGAAAGTGATGCGGAACTAAAGAGCCTCTTGATAAAGGTGAAAGAGGTGAGTGATAAAGCTGGCTTGAAACTGCACATTCAAAAAAGTAAAATCATGGCACCTGGTCCCATCACTTCATAGCAAATAGAAGGGGAAAAAGTAGGAGCAGTGACAAAGTTTATTTTCTTGGACTTCAAAAAAACTGCAGAAGGTGACTCAGTTCAGTTCAGTTCAGTCACTCAGTCATTTCCGACTCTTTGCAACCCCATGAATTGCAGCACGCCAGGCCTCCCTGTTCATCACCATCTCCTGGAGTTCACTCAGACTCACGTCCATCGAGTCCATGATGCCATCCAGCCATCTCATCCTCGGTCGTCCCCTTCTCCTCCTGCCCACCAAACCCTCCCAGCATCAGAGTCTTTTCCAATGAGTCAACTCTTCGCATGAGGTGGCCAAAGTACTGGAGTTTCAGCTTTAGCATCACTCCTTCAAAGAAATCCCAGGGTTGATCTCCTTCAAAATGGACTGGTTGGATCTCCTTGCAGTCCAAGGGACTCTCAAGAGTCTTCTCCGACACCACAGTTCAAAAGCATCAATTCTTCGGCGCTCAGCCTTCTTCACAGTCCAACTCTCACATGCGTACATGACCACAGGAAACACCATAGCCTTGATTAGACGGACCTTAGTCAGCAAAGTAATGTCTCTGCTTTTGAATATACTATCTAGGTTGGTCATAACTTTTCTTCCAAGGAGTAAGCGTCTTCTAATTTCATGGCTGCACTCACCATCTGCAGTGATTGAAATTAAAAGACACTTGCTCTTTGGAAGGAAAGCTATGACAAGCGTATAAAAAGCAGAGACATGTTTGCTGACAGTGGTCCTTATAGTCCTTATAGTCAATGGTTTTTACATAGTCATGTACGGATGTGAGAGTTGGACCATAAAGAAGACTGAGCACCAAAGAATTTATCCTTTCAAATTGTGGTGCTGGAGAAGACTCTTGAAAATCCCTTGGACTGCAAGGAGATCAAACCTGTCAATTCTAAAGGAATCAGTTCTGAATATTCATTGGAAGACCTGATGCTGAAGCTGAAACTCCAATACTTTGGCCATCTGATGCTAAGAGCCAACTCATTGGAAAAGACCTTGATGCTGGGAAAGATTGAAGGCCAAAGGAGAAGGGGGTGGCAGAGGATGAGATGGATAGATAGCATCAATAGACAGGAACTTGAGCAAACTCTGGAAGAAAGTGAAGGACAGGGAAGCCTGGCATGCTGCAGTCCGTGGGGTCACAAAGAGTCACAGCTTAGCGACTGAACAAAAACAGTGGCACAATTCTTTGTATCAGTTGATCAGAATTTACAGAGTAGAAAATGTGTTGTTATGAACATGAAATAACTCTAAACAAATCTGACCAGAAACAAGTTAAAAGGCATACTATGTTAATAGTTATATGGAGTTAATTCAATTTTTTTTCCACTTAAGTGACAATAGGTATTGATACTGTCAGTAAAAAAAAAAAGTGTCATTAGTCAAATGCCCTTTCTGTATATACTTACTATTCTCTCACACACATTAATATTGATACAAATTAATTTCCTAATTTTAAAAATTTTAATTAAAACAATTTGGCCTTGTGACAGATTAAAATGTATCTCCCTGAACCATTTTTGTATCCCTTTACAATATCTGTCCTACACAGAAATCCTAGTTTATTCTGGCTCTGATTCAATCTTCCAAAATTTCTTCTCTGTTTACTTCGGTCTTTTGGAAGCATTCCAACTTTGTCTCTAGTCACTGAAAGGAGATGAATGAAATTGAAATTGCATTTACTATTCTTTTGACTCATATTTGTGCTCAAAGACAGATCTAATTTTGCTGACACTTTTCAAAAAGAAAAATTACCAAATTAATTTATTTTAGCAGTCACTAAAACAGGCTTTATTCACAGCTAATATAGCATTAGTCCCATTCTTTTATTAAACAATAAAATTCTTATTAAATAATAGATTACTATTTTCCTGGGTACAGCTATAGAAAGCTTTAGACAATCCTAAGCATTTGGGAGTAACCTAAATGTTAAACTCCTTTAGAATTGAAGAAATTGAAGCCTGGAACAGGGAGAGATTGATCCAAGGTCACATGGCTAATTAGTGGCCAACTTGGAACTGGAAATCCAGTCTAGCAACAGTTCCAGGCTCTTCTCACTCCTGTGATTGCCTGCAGGACTTCTCAGATTATACAACTGCTGATTTGATCTTCAAAGTTTTTTATGGAATGTTGAAAAGTCAACAATTTCACTCATTCCTTCCATTACTGTGCACTGATGTTATCTTGATCTTTCTCAAAAGAGAAATAGGAATAAATAAATATCAAAGATTATTATGCGCCATAAATATGGAGAAAAGTATTTACAAACTGTATATATTGAGAAAATATGTAGCAGCTAGATGATAGGGTGATAAGCACTGTAGAAGTAGATGACAGATCCAGAGACTGATTGATAGAAAATTCACCCACTATTACATTTTCAATACATAACACTTAACTCCTCAAAGGTTTTTGTGCACACAAGCAAAAGAACTCTCAGCTTAAGGGCATCTATGAATTTTTAGTGGTCTAGGCAAATATTTCAATTCAAAAATATATGTCAAGTATTGTCCTACAAAGATGTAAAACACTTTAAATTGCTTGAGAGAAGATGCTTCACACAAGACAAAATAAAGTTATTATGTACCATATTCTTTTGATTATTAGTGTATGAAGGTGTACGAGCATCTGCAAAAGACTGAGAAATAAATATGGACCTGGTCCAATACAATAGCTTTGTTTCAGAAAATTCATGAATTAATTTTTTTGTAAATCATATTCTTATTTTTGAAATACATTGCAAGCTTTCTATTTAAAGGACCTCTGGAGTAACTGTTACCGAAAATAATTCAAAATAATCACTCTATTTTATCTGGGGAACTGCCAAAAAGAGAAGCCAAGTATCCAAGGCAGGCCCTCTCAGGAGCCAGCATTATGATGGAGTAAGCAGGCTAAGGTTTTTATCCTTACTTGGAAGATCTGGGCTAGTTCTTGGTTTTGGCAACACTTCATAATCATTTGGACAGCTTGTTAAAAAAAAAACAACAACAACCACAACAACACAAGTCCCAGCTCTTATCCTAGATTAATTAGATCAAAACCTCTGGGCAACAGTATTGATAATACAAGAGCAGTTCCATTGGAGTGTGGCTACCAAAACCTAAAAGCAGTGGGTTCGAGAGAAAGCATGAAGAAGCAAATTAGAGACAAAATACAGGCGACTCTTTCGAGGAATTTTGGTCTAAAGGGAATAAATGAAGTAATCATTGGAAGTAGATTCACAGACAAGAGAAGGTTTTATTTGGTTGATTTCTGGTTTCATTTGTTTTCTAAGGTGAGAAATACTGTAACACATCTGTGTGTTGACAGGTATGATCCTATAGAAAAAAAGTTTATATCATCAGAGAAAGAGAGAACAATTGCTGGTGTGCTGCCTTGAATAAGAAAAAGGAAATGGAATGCAGTGCACTTGGAAGGAGCTGGACTTGAAGTAGAGCAGGACAGTCTCACTCCTAGGGGAAGTGAGACTAAGGAAGACTGTATGAGTCCAGATGTAGGGAGAAGGAGAGCTTTGGTGGAAGAAGCGCATGGAAGTTCCCTGTAACAGCTTCTATTTTCCCAGTGAAAAAAAGAAATAAGTTATCAAGTAAGAGTGAGAAGTGGGTCTAAGATACTGCATATCTGGAGACAGGGCAGATGTAAAATAATCACACAGCTAGATGGATGTAATGCCTAGAGAAATGTCACCACATTGGGCTGTTGTACCAGAAAATCAATGCCTTCCCAAAATAAAATGCATTATTCTCACATGCTTTGATCTTAGTGAGTCCATGCTGTATCCTAATGACCATCACTTCCTCTTAAAGAAGTGTAAAACCACCCTTCTCTAGTTCATTCCAGTTTTCCCGGAGATCAATAAAGCTTGCCATTTTCCAGTTTGCAAAATATTTCTTCGCTGTTTCACAACTTAGAATGATATTTGCTTATCTCTAGTTTGCAAATTCCTAGTCTCCAGAATTCCTTAACAGCAAAATCACTGAAAACTTCTCAGCAATCTCATTTTTTAAGCACTCTCAAGACCCTTCAGTATAATTCCACTGAATCAATACATGTAAACTCATTTTAAAATATTAGGACCTCTGTCTCTGCAACCAAAACATAATTCAGCAGGTTGAGAAAACTCCAACCCAATCGCACTGACTTCTAATTTATCAGCTTGGCCTATCTCACAATCAGTAAATTTTGTATAGCCCTCTGTTTATTTCTGAACTCTTAAATTATCTGAGAGCCTATAAGCACTTGTAAGTACTTTGAAAGATTAGTTTAGATGAATGCACTCTTATCAAATGAATGAAAGACTGGAGGTGACATTCGAACTTCTAGAAAACTGTAAGGATTTGAGAGACTTAGGAACCACATATGCTCAAGAGAAAACAAAATCATGTTATATTTTTCTCTAATCAAAATGTCTCATCCTTAGTTGAGGCTCCTTTTTTTTTTTTTTTTTTTACCCTCTGTTTATTTCTGAACTCTTAAATTATCTGAGAGCCTATAAGCACTTGTAAGTACTTTGAAAGATTAGTTTAGATGAATGCACTCTTATCAAATGAATGAAAGACTGGAGGTGACATTCGAACTTCTAGAAAACTGTAAGGATTTGAGAGATTTAGGAACCACATATGCTCAAGAGAAAACAAAATCATGTTATATTTTTCTCTAATCAAAATGTCTCATCCTTAGTTGAGGCTCCTTTTTTTTTTTTTTTTTTTCAGCTCTGGACTTACTTTATTAAACTCTCAAAAATTCCACTCAGCCCCAGTCTTTTTCATCCTCCAGTTTATCTTACTTTGGAAAATCAGCTTTCACAGAGTTGCATCATTCTGGGTTGTACGTTAGTTACTTTTGCTCTTTGGTGTATTATTATCTTTATCTGTAAAGTAAGGATAATAAGAAAATTACCTGCAGTAATAAAAATAGCCTCTCCCAATGCTTAGAACATAGTAAGTGCTCAGTAAATGCATGTTCTGTTCCTTTCTCTCTCTGTCCTATTCTCAGAAGGCTCTACTTTTCCCATAAAATTAAGTCCCGTGTTGCAGAAGACTCTTGAGAGTCCCTTGGACTGCAAGGAGATCCAACCAGTCCATTCTGAAGGAGATATTTTTTTTTTTTTTTTTCAGCTCTGGACTTACTTTATTAAACTCTCAAAAATTCCACTCAGCCCCAGTCTTTTTCATCCTCCAGTTTATCTTACTTTGGAAAATCAGCTTTCACATAGTTGCATCATTCTGGGTTGTACGTTAGTTACTTTTGCTCTTTGGTGTATTATTATCTTTATCTGTAAAGTAAGGATAATAAGAAAATTACCTGCAGTAATAAAAATAGCCTCTCCCAATGCTTAGAACATAGTAAGTGCTCAATAAATGCATGTTTTGTTCCTTTCTCTCTCTGTCCTATTCTCAGAAGGCTCTACTTTTCCCATAAAATTAAGTCCCGTGTTGCAGAAGACTCTTGAGAGTCCCTTGGACTGCAAGGAGATCCAACCAGTCCATTCTGAAGGAGATCAGCCCTGGGATTTCTTTGGAAGGAATGATGCTAAAGCTGAAACTCCAATACTTTGGCCACCTCATGCGAAGAGTTGACTCATTGGAAAAGACTCTGATGCTGGGAGGGATTGGAGGCAGGAGGAAAAGGGGACAACAAAGGATGAGATGGCTGGATGATATCACCAACTTAATGGACGTGAGTTTGAGTGAACTCCAGGAGTTGGTGATGGACAGGGAGGCCTGGCGTGCTGCAGTTCATGGGGTCGCAAAGAGTCGGACACGACTGAGCGACTGAACTGAACTGAACTGAAAGCAACATTTTTTTTCTTTCCTGGTAACTGCAGATGGTAATCTCTATCATTTTCCTTCTTGACGATTTTTCACATTCCACTCAGTTTAGAGTGTACTTTACTTGTTCATATCATACACTAACTTTTTAAGTTATTCCATATGTAAAATATCATTAATTCCTAGATAAAGAGATAGAGATAGGTAAAAATATAGACACAAGAGAGAAACAGGGAGGCCTGGCGTGCTGCAGTTCATGGGGTCGCAAAGAGTCGGACATGACTGAGCTACTGAACTGAACTGAACTGAAAGCAACATTTTTTTTCTTTCCTGGTAACTGCAGATGGTAATCTCTGTCATTTTCCTTCTTGACTATTTTTCACATTCCACTCAGTTCAGAGTGTACTTTACTTGTTCATATCATACACTAACTTTTTAAGTTATTTCATATGTAAAATATCATTAATTCCTAGATAAAGAGATAGAGATAGGTAAAAATATAGACACAAGAGAGAAATTGATAGAGATAAGTCTAGCCATGTTTATGTTTAGATAAAGATACAGATAACGTTTTCTAAAAACATATGATTTTCATATCCCCGTGGAAAAGAAATGCAAAAAAGCAAAATGGCTGTCTGGAGAAGCCTTACAAATAGCACTGAAAAGAAGAGAGGCAAAAAGCAAAGGAGAAAAGAAAAGATATAAGCATCCGAATGCAGAGTTCCAAAGAATAGCAAGAAGAGATAAGAAAGCCTTCTTCAGCAATCAATGCAAAGAGATAGAGGAAAACAACAGAATGGGAAAAACTAGAGATCTCTTCAAGAGAACTGGAGATACCAAGAGAACATTTCATGCAAAGATGGGCTCGATAAAGGATAGAAATGGTCTGGACCTAACAGAAGCAGAAGATATTAAGAAGAGGTGGCAAGAATACACAAAAGAACTGTACAAAAAAGATCTTCACGACCCAGATAATCATGAGGATGTGATCACTANTTGAACTGTGGTGTTGGAGAAGACTCTTGAAGAGTCCCTTGGACTGCAAGGAGATCCAACCAGTCCATTCTGAAGGAGATCAATCCTGGGATTTCTTTGGAAGGAATGATGCTAAAGCTGAAACTCCGGTACTTTGGCCAGCTCATGCGAAGAGTTGACTCATTGGAGGGGACTCTGATGCTGCGAGGAATTGGGGGCAGGAGGAGAAGGGGACGACCGAGGATGAGATGACTGGATGGCATCACAGACTCGATGGACGTGAGTCTGAGTGAACTCCGGGAGATGGTGATGAACAGGGAGGCCTGGCGTGCTGCGATTCATGGGGTCACAAAGAGTCGGACACGACTGAGCCACTGAACTGAACTGAATTTTACACATACATAATTTTATCTTAGGTGCAGCAGAAGTAAAGTCTTTTAAGCCAATCAGATAAATTTTCAAGCCCTCATTTGGGAGTTTTCTAAATATATAATTGTAAAAATGTGGCTTAAATTCTTTAAGCGCCCCTTTCCTTTGCCTGTGAAATGACTTCTTCACTGCAGTGTTGTTATATTTAGGAAGGACAATGCTGGTAAAGTCCTGGCACATAATAGGTTCCCAGGAGTTATTGTTATTTTTGCTATTTTTGTGTTCAGAAGTCTTACATTTTCTGCAGTGCCACATGTTTTTTATAGCAACAATAAATAAATGGCTGCTGAGTTGAATTCTGGTATGATTCAATCTTGTTAATAGTAATGAGTAAATTGGCAGGGTTGATGTTTTCAAATTTTAAAAGATGTCATCTTTTGACTGAGTCTTATAACATCTGTGGTAAGGCAGCAAAAAATTACTCCAATGAATAAGATTTTTTTGACTCACACATCAAATGAAATAGATATATGAGATTATATTGCTGAAGCAGTCCATTCACAAGCACATGTGGAGTTTTTCACTATGATGCCCCACATATAAATCAGTAATAAAGGAAGAGGCACATCTACAAATAAAGTCTAGCTTCTGGTACATAGGTCTTCATTTTATGCTTTCTCTCCTCTATCTCTCTCCCTCCCCTTCTCTCTTCATATATATCTCTGTTAAATATGTACATATGTATATTGTTTTATTATTGATTTTTGGATAAGCAAACTTACCTTGAAATATTTTGCTATTGACTCTTCTATATTTTTTCCATTTTTCTAAAAACCAGGTAGAGCAGTCTAATGAAAATGGACAATTTCTTGTCATTATATTTTCTGTTTTCCTTTTCACTTACAATATTTTTGGTAAAACAAACAATAGGAACATATCTAGTATATGTCACTGAAGCTGACTATGAAGGAATTTCCAGGGCAGAAAAACAAAACAGATATTATTGACTTGATAGTTAAAGAGAGACTAGAAGGATCAAAAGCTGCACTAGATCTGGAAGAATTACCCCTAAACTGAATCCTGAAAGTAAATCAATTTCTTAGCCTTTTCACATGTTGGCAAATTAATGGAAACAAATAGGCTTATTTATTTATTTGAGTGATATTCAACTTAATAACATTTCAGCAAGTGAAAAGAGAAAAAAAACTAAAGAAGAAAAATCCAGCATGATTTAAAGGAAATAGTTAAATTTTGAAAAAGTGGGTTTTTCCCTCTTCAGGAAAATGTTTACATTCTCAGTATTGATGAATTGTTTTCACATGTGCCTCATTTGATTCCTATTTCATAGTATCTTGGATCAATATGTTTTACCTAGAGTTATCAGAAACTGGGAGTGCATGTTTGTCATTTTTTAATTAAATAGTTGTGTTTTTTTCTTTAATGCACCAGAAAAGCAACTTCATGCAATGCAGAAAAAATAAATAAATCCAGATTTTGTATAATGTCTATATCCCATAGTGTACAATCTTTAGCTCTCTGACTCTGGGAAAGATATATTTGTCATTTTTTAATTAAATAGTTGTGTTTTTTTCTTTAATGCACCAGAAAAGCAACTTCATGCAATGCAGAAAAAATAAATAAATCCAGATTTTGTATAATGTCTATATCCCATAGTGTACAATCTTTAGCTCTCTGACTCTGAGAAAGATATTTGACCTCCCTAAGTCTTAATTTTCTCATCAATAAAATGGGACTGATAATAATACCCTTCTTGCTGATTATTGTAAGATTTAAAATATGAATTTCTCGGAAAACCCCTGATAAATAGTCTTGTAAGAACGGACCAGAACTTGTTCTTCTGCAAGTGCATGCACATGAGTATTTTCAAAACATTCATTTCCAAGAGTTTTTGAAAGTTTTTAAGACTTTCCCAATAAAAGTCATGAAAAAGGGACTCATAATAGGTTTGCTTTTGAATAAAAAGTTCCATTTGAGCCATAAAAATTCTGAAGAAGCACAGACATATATAGGAAGAAATAAGCTGCCAGTATCTACTTGGGGTAAGTATAAATAACTCCAAAGAAATACTTCAGGCTGGCACAGAAAAAAGATAAAGGAAAAAAAAAAAAAAAAACACGGAGGATAGCTCTTCTTATATATACCTCTACAGAAAACACTTTAATTTATACCTATTTCAAGAGTTTTTCTATTTATCACACAACTAATTATAAGTTCATTCCAGCATACACCTCTTCAAAGTTTTCTGCCAATACCCTATGTGGCCTCAGAACCAAAAAGATATCAGATACCAATAAATAGTTAATAAAACTGGAGAAGGGGTATAAATTTTCAAATCCAATCTTTAAGATGAAACTATTCCTTAAGGCTTTAAATTTCCTACTGCAGAGAGATGAAATGCTATAAATTAAAATATTAAAGAGTAAAACATATACTCAAAGTGTGGTTGAGTTCAAAGGCTACTTCAAACTCAATAGCCTGTGAAATAAATATGGATATAATGATTTAATATGAATTAGCACACCCATTATCAGCAAAATANGGGGTATAAATTTTCAAATCCAATCTTTAAGATGAAACTATTCCTTAAGGCTTTAAATTTCCTACTGCAGAGAGATGAAATGCTATAAATTAAAATATTAAAGAGTAAAACATATACTCAAAGTGTGGTTGAGTTCAAAGGCTACTTCAAACTCAATAGCCTGTGAAATAAATATGGATATAATGATTTAATATGAATTAGCACACCCATTATCAGCAAAATAAAATAAATTTTATTTTTAGTAGATAAAAATTAACAAATTTTTCTTTATAGAATTAAAGGCAGAAGAAACTTGAAAAGAAATAAGCTATAAGCTGTGGGCACTTTGTTACAGGATAAAGTGATATGTCTGCTAGAGAAGTAAAAACTTTTATTTTGAACAGCTCTAAATTCACAAATCATGGATATTTAAGTGACATCCAGATAATATTTAAGTCTGTCTAGCTGAGTGTGCAAATCAGTAAATTGTGTACATAAGGGACAATTAGGTGAGCTCAATTGGAATCTGTGCTTGCAATCTAGATTTATGTGCTGAATCATCTTGTATGTCATTGAGAAGAGTTTATACACACATATAGATTGTAAAGCTTTCATGTATTTTTACACCTTTGGTTTATGTTTCTGGTACAGATAAAAAATCCCCTTGTATAGTTTTCCTTTGAAGTTAATCTTATTTTCTGTATTATTATATATGTCATGTAAAACCCTTAGGCTGTTGGACTGTAGGTTTATTGTTTGTCCATTTCTTCAGTTATATCTATATGCCCTGCATCAAATCTGGGAGCACTGTAGAGTAAAACAGATAAGGTTTTTGCCTTTTGAACATGCTGTCTGGTTTTTCCAATAATATACATTTCAAACATCTAGAACACAAATTTTAAATTAAAAAAAAAAAAAAAGAGGTGGCTTCCCTGGTGGCTCAGTGAATAGGAATCCACCAGTCAGTATAGGGCACGCAGGTTAGATCCCCAGTCTGGGAAGATTTCATATGCCACGGAGCAACTAAATTCGTGCACCACCACTATTGAGGCTATGCTCTAGAGCCCGTGAGCTGCAGCTACTGAAGCCCATGCTCTAGAGCTCGTGCTCTGAAACAAGAGAAACCATGGAAAGGAGGAGCCCACACACCACACCGAAGAGTAATCCCCACTCACTGGAACAAGAGAGCGTCTGTGCATAGCAATGAATACCCAGTGCAACCAAATATAAATCAATTAAGTTTATTTTTTTATTTCTTTTATAGCTTCCATTTTACTTTATTTTACTTTACAGTACTCTATTGGTTTTGGCATACATTGACGTGAATCTGCCACGGGTGTATATGAACTCCCAAACATGAACCCCCCTCCCACCTCCCACACCACATCATCCCTCTGGAATGAGGTAAAGAATAATATGATACATACTTTTACACTTTAACTCTCACTTCAACATTCATCCTTAAATTCACACTTTGTACATCCATTTTCACTTCGGAGGTAGCCCATAATGATCATTCAACATCAAGTTCATAGAAGAGGAAACTGAGGTTCCATAAGGCAATGTCCTTTTCAAAAGCCACTGGGTTTTCAAAGATTAGGTTCTCTGTTTATTCATACAAAAGACCAGATCTTTCAAGGATTTCAGCTCAGCCCTTCACAAGCTTTGACCTGATTTCCTCTTCTCTTGACTGGGCATTTCTATTTGGATGCCTCCTTCTTTCTATACCCATTTCACTTCCTAACTTCCCCACATCATCCTTGAGTCAATTACTCAGAAATGACTCTTCCCTTTGTTACTCTCATCTGATCATTAACAAGCCCTTTCCATCAATTCTTCATTTCATTTTTTTCCCCTTTTTGTCTCATTACTTCCCACCTACCATATCTGGCCCTTTGGACATCACATTGGATTTACTGCAAATGTAACCCATTAGTCCTATTGCCACAATTTCTCACTTCTGAAATCCACAACACACTGTACCATATGATTCACTGAAAACTCTGCCCTGATTACATATTTGAATCTGTTCATTGCTTCATATATAAAAGATAACTATAACAAATAACAAACATCAGGGGCTAATATGGAAACAGATGCTGAGTTAAGTGTGTTATATTAGCTACCTAAATATGAGCTTTAATCAGAAGGAGATATATTCTGGTTAATTTGATTTTTTTGTAAAGGGAGAGATTGAAGTTTGGAGACATTGATTAATTTGCCCACAGTCACATCATTAGTGGATCTAGTATTGACACACAAGAAATGTGATTCTAGAGCTCAAGCTATTAACTGCTACAATAAACATATGCAGGGATATTTCCTGTGAACCTCAGGTGACAGAAAAAAAAAAAGTCATTTGAAAGTGACAAGGTAAGAGTTGGGAACAACATGAAAAGTCATCTTCAAACCTCCAGAGTTTATATTTTCAAGAGAAGTAATTCAGAGAGTCATGAGATACTTTCTTTAAATATTTTCTGCCTTTTGCTTTTGTATTCCTTTTTATTTAAATAGGCAATGGCTTCTAATACCTGGAATAGTAGAAGCAGGGTAATGGGTTTCCAAAAGAATAGCAGTCTGGCTGGTGAAAAATTTATAAATAGTAAAATTTCTAAATAAATGGAACAATCATAGCACCAAAGAAAAATAAGCCACTTTGTTTTCTCTTCTGCAAAGAGACATTCAAATAGAATTAAACAGACTTTCAATGGCTTTCCTTCTTGGATTTTTTGGTACACTACACTTAGTTATCAATCAAGGAAGGGACACAAATACTTTTAATTATGGACAGAAGAACAGATACAAAAATTGCATTTGAAATTTTTTTTGAAGATGTAATTTGTGTCAAAGCATCTTTTAATTTCATGTTTACAGTCACTGTCTACAGTGATTTTAGAGCTCAAGAAAATAAAGTCTATTAGTTTCCACTTTTCCCCCACCTATTTGCAATGAAGTGATGGGACCAGATGAAATTATTTTTGTTTTTTTAATAGTAAGTTTTAAGCCAGCTTTTTATCTCCCTCTTTCACTTTCATCAAGAGGCTCTTTAGTTCCTCTTCGATCTCTGCCATTAAGGTGGTATCAGTTGCATATCTGAGGTTGTGGGATAAATTTATTACTCTAACATGTAATTTTTAAGTTGCAGTGATTCATCAAATCAATTTGCCATCAGTTGTAA
This sequence comes from Oreotragus oreotragus, assembly GCA_006410675.1. Taxonomy (NCBI): domain Eukaryota; kingdom Metazoa; phylum Chordata; class Mammalia; order Artiodactyla; family Bovidae; genus Oreotragus; species Oreotragus oreotragus. Next base: position 29,742 of record SJYX01003779.1, read on the forward strand.
AATGTACCACTAGGAAACCAAACAAAATTCTGGCAATCAAACTGGGACACAATGCTTACTATTTTATACTTAAAATAGTCTTTATTTTATAAATAAATTGTATACTTAACTTGCAGGTTCATTTTTATCTTGCCTTATTCTTGTTCATATGATAAAAGGGAAATATAAGCAAAATATATTTTAATAGTAGCTTAAAAACTGTTGCACGTGTATAATTCAACTGTCCTGAACTACATATCATTTCAGAGTCAGCTTCTCTGGTGGTACAGCTGGCAAAGAATCTGCCTGTAATGCAGGAGACCCAGGTTCAATCCCTGGGTCAGCAAGATCCCCTGGAGAAGGAAATGGTAAACTACTGTAGCATTCTTATCTGATGAATCCCTTGGACAGAGGAGCCTGGCAAGCTACAGTCCATGGGGGGTTGCAAAGAGTAGGCCTGAGCGGCTAACAGTATCAACCCCTATGCTATCAAGAACACTGGTGATGCAGCCCTTCTGCGAATTGTCCCCGTTCGTTTCTTTCCAGCTGCTGACACACACTCTGCTCTCTTATTCCCTTCTCAGATAGTCCTGATGGTTTTTAACTGATATGTCAAAAAGTTACCATTGTCCAGCCTTGCCAGGGAGAATAAAAATTAAGCTCACGCCTGCACACACAATGACACTTTCCCTACAACTGCTGCCTGGCCAGTACCAATCATAAATCTCCATTGAGAATAACACACATCCTAATTTCAGCTATGTTAAAATATGAAAACAAATGTGCATTCAAGCCAGTCAAATGCAACAATTTGATTATTACTAGTCTTCATTCCACTATAAAATAAGTTAAGCCTCCTTATGCAACCACCTATCAGCATATGATGTATTATTATGCAAGTAGAGGAAGCTTTCTCTGGTTATTTCTAACTGATATTCATGGTGAAAGTGAACAGGTATCTGTATTATTATTTCCCAGGCTGTGCCACAGGAGATGTAGTTACATATACACCAGCTTCCATTTAATTAGATCAAAAAGTTGATTTTTAATTTTCTGGAAAATTTAGATTTTTCAAACATTTAATGTCTCTCTTTCCTAACTCAAAATCTTCTTTTATGGGTTCATATTGCATTTTCTGAGAGAGTAAACTTAAGATTTGACACAGGCTCAAAAAAAAAAAAAAATCCCCCACAATGCTGAGGATGATTCTGCTAGCTTCTTAAGAAAAGCATAGCATCACTGTTCATTGTGTGGCCCATGAAGCTGCAGCAGCAAAATCACCTGGGATCTTGTTAGAAATGTAGACCCCAACTCACCCCAGACCTAAAGAACAAGAATCTTCATTTCACCAGGATCCCCAGGGAGACACAGCACATTAAAGTTGAGAAACACTGGCCTAAAAGATGAGCTGCTCAGTTAATTCTGAGTACACTTTCCCCAGAAACTTGGGTTGCTGTAACCATTTTATTGCCACAACTGACATAAGTAGCTATTAGGCTCCCAGGGCATTTCCAGTCTGAGTGCTAGTTCCTAGCAGAGTTTCGATCTTCAGAGGTGAATAAGAAAAGAAAAGGAAAGCGTAGGTGGTGAAGGCACAAATATATACCAGGGTGACTGACTCATTAGGGAGTGGTAAAAAGGGGAAGCTGAGAGCTGGAGGAAAAAGTCTCTTAGCTCAGCCGTCCATTCTATTTCACCAATATTATCTAAGACTTTCTATACTCCTCACATTAAATCTTTCTACTTATCTAAAACTCACTCATCTTCTCATACTTTCTCCACTCTCCTTATGAAGTCTGGTGTGACTGCCTAAACCAAGAATTCTTTAGCAGGAGACAGGAGTTCAGAGATAATTTTCAGAGAGCCTATAAATCTAAGACAATATGTTCTTAAAAATAGGGTATGGGCAAATGTTCATTTTCACTGGGAAAAAATGCCATTTTTTAAATCAGAATTTTAAAAGGAATTCTAATTAATCAAATCAATCAACAGCTAAGAACCACTAGTACGCTAAATAATTCCTGCTGCTGCTGCTGCTTAGTGGATCAGTAGTGTCCAGCTCTTTGCCATCCCCATGCACTGTAGCCTGCCAGGCTCCTGTGTTCATGGGATGCTCCAGGGGAGAATACTGGAATGGGTTGCCATTTCCTTCTCCAGGGAAATAATTCCTATCCACCATCTATTTTTGTCATTGATATACCAACTTTTGGGTTTCCCTGCTGGCTCAGATGGTAAAGAATCTTCCTGCAGTGTGGGAGACATGGTTTCGATCCCTGGATTGGGAAGATCCCAGAAGAAGTCAATGGCAACCCACTCCAGTATTCTTGCCTAGGAAATCCCAGGACAGAGTCCATGGAGTCGCAAAGAGTTGGACGTAACTCTTTTTTAGTGGCAAAAATCATCCTAATCCATTTGAGAATGGGCTCATTATGAGGCAACTAATACCCTAGAGCCAGTTTTATACTGTGTGCACCTTTTTTTTTTTTTCCTAAAAGGCAAAAAGAAAAAAACAGAGACAGGAAAATTTCCATTTTAGTTAAATATAGGAGGACCTCAATTAACTGATCATGGTGGCATCTCTTCCCATTTTGCTGTCCTCCTCTCCTTCATTCTCTGCATTTGTCATCTCTCATTCTTAAAAGATCATTGTTGCTATTCATCCCTCAGGGTCAGCTTCCCTGTGATCTTCCTGAAGTGTGTCATCATTGTGAAAAGCTATATTGTTCTACAGTCTGTTCTTCCTGCTTTGTCTCTGTCTACTTCAAAATCTCATTCAAGAAACAGCAAAGAAAGGTCAGGACTGGCCTTGGCTGGCTATCATAATGTGCACCATCCCTCACCCTTAGCCCAGGGTCCCACAAAAGGGGTGGTATCCTTTAATGCTTTTGAAATCATCAAGAGAAATCAAAGCAGCCATTTCCAATCCTGTCTTTATAACCAGAAGCCCATTGATCAGTGTAGGTAAAGGGATAGCACATCAAGGGAGAACAGCATTTAGAAAGTATGATTTGATCCATACAGCCGAGTGATCATGGCAAGCTCAAATCCCATGAGCCAGAGAATAAATCTATAGTACTGTCAGCTCTGAAATATCTCATTCATCAAGCACAGGTAAGAAATCACCTTTAGTTGCCATTAATTATCAAACACGTTTGAGTTAAGTAACTGCTTCACCCATGTAGTGATCCATGTATAGAGTTGTACAATTGAGAAAGCAGTGTAGCCATGGAAATCCAGCACCATCAGGTATCTAACACCAGTGACTGAACTCTAGTTTTTCTAATTTATGGCTCAGAAATTGAGTCCCAAACATTTTGCTCCCCTGGGACTCATTCTAAAAAATGAACCAATTACATATCCATTAGAATGGCCAAATTCCAGAATACTGACAACAAATACTGATGAGGATGTGAAAGAATAGGAACTCATGTATTGCTGGTGAGAATGCAAAATGCTACAGCAATTTTAGAAAACAGTTTAGCAATCTCTCACAAAACTGAACATACCCTTAGAATCCAACAGTCACGCTCCTTGGTTTTTATCCAAAAGAGTGAAAAGCATGTCCACACAAAAATGCCCATGTGTATTTATAGTAGCTTTGTTTATAATTGCCAAAACTTGGAAGCAACAAAGATGCCCTTCAGTAGATAAAGGGATAAACTGTGGTCTAACCACAGTGGAATATTACTTAGTGCTAAAAAGAAATGAGCTCTTAAGCCATAAAAAGATATACAGGAAAATGAAATGCATATCACTAGGTAAAAGAAGGCAATCTGAAAAGGATACATACCATATGGCTCAAACGATACTACCTTCAGGAAAAGGCAAAACCATGAAGACAATGAAAAATTCAGTGGTTTCCAGCGGAAATGGGAGAGGGACAAAAATGTAGAATATAGAAAGTGAAAATAATCTGTATGATGTTATAATGATGAATATGTGCTATTACACATTTGCCAAAACCCATAGAAAGTACAAAGCCAAGAGTGGGTCCTAAGGTAAATTGTGGACTTTGGGTGATGATAATGTGTCAGTGTGGGTTCATCCTTGGTAAAAAAAAAAACATCTGGTGAGTGATACTGATCCTGGGAAAGACGGTGCATGTGTGGAGGAAGAGGAAATCTTCCTTCTATATGGGAAATCTCTGCACTTTCATTTCTCTTGTAAACATAAAACAGCTCTTAAAAATAAAGGCTGGAAAAAACCTGCAAGTTGGATGAACTGATCTCAAAACAACAGGTTGAGGTAGAGGGTTAAATCTTAAACTCTGGAATTAGAGAGACTTGGGTTCAAGTTGAAACTCTGACACTCACCCTGTCTTGATCAAATTACTCAACTACTACAAGCCTCTATTTCTTCATCTGCAAAATGGGGCTGATTATTTTGACCTTAGGAGGTATATAAAATGTGTAATATAATTCAATGATGTGGTCAGAATTACAAGGGTATTTTTTCAGTTTCTAATTATTGAAAAATATTTTTATTAATACTGACTCTTAAGAACTGCTCTATTTGTGTTATTGTAGATATCAACTGATATCAAAGTACTTCAAAAACTATACACATTTATTGGCATGAAGAAATATTATTCATCTCATTTTATCCTTCCTACTTTTAGAGGAACTAAATAAAAGCAACCCCTATGATAATGCTTTCATTCTAAATCTCAAACTGAGTGATATAAATTTAAAATTAAGAAAAAAACACTGAGCTCTGGCAAAATTTGATTATATAGAGGAGATTTAAGATAATATGTCTCTAAAAACTAATTTCTAGAAATAAGTACAAATATCAAAAGCAACCATTAAAAAATAAGAATGACTAGTTAAATTACATCGACCTAAAACAATATTAACTGAGATGGAGCTTGTTTTCTATTTTCAGTAGCATTAAGATGAATCAGTTTATTTTTATTAGCCATATATATTAACCAGAGCTGATAAATCACAGGTAAAACAGTGCCAAGTCAAATGGACTTTATCTCGACTCTAGAAAACTTGAAATGATTAACAATGAGAGAAAATGGAGCTGAAGAAATGTCATCTCATCGTTTTTATCATCTTTTTCCTAATAATTGAAATTTTTCCTCCCGTACTTCTTATATTTATCACTCACTGTTTTTAAGTTCACACATTTAAAAAATGTTGGACTATTTAGAAAACAGCAAATCAAACCAAACACTCATATGAAGTTGCCTGTTTCAATAAATCCCCATGCTATTTGATTTGGAAAGGCATTATAACCACTTAAATTATCTCTTCCATGACTGAAATTTTTAAAAACAATTTATTAAAACAGAAATTTTAAAGAAAATTAAAAACAATTTGTTTCATGCAGTTTTATACTCTCGATTGTCCTGTAAACAGCAAATCAAACCAAACACTCATATGAAGTTGCCTGTTTCAATAAATCCCCATGCTATTTGATTTGGAAAGGCATTATAACCACTTAAATTATCTCTTCCATGACTGAAATTTTTAAAAACAATTTATTAAAACAGAAATTTTAAAGAAAATTAAAAACAATTTGTTTCATGCAGTTTTATACTCTCGATTGTCCTGTTGGAGAACTGGTCAAAGTAAGTTGCATTTAAGTACTTTTTTAAACCACCAAGGTACCACTTCACAAAAATGATGTTGACCTGTCAGTTATACCTCCTTTTCTCTCTGAGCATGCCTTCATTTTTGTAGGGGAGATATACATATTGGCATGTATTAAAATAGTCTGAATCAAATTATCATCTAGTTGAGATGGGGATGTAGCAAGGGGATGTCTCCATGACTCAAAACTCCACTGAGAGGAACCATAGTGTCAAATTTGTGATATGGTGTCAAGATGAAATATGCTTTGAATTTATTAATAGTAAGGAGCATATTTCAGTGCTTGTTCAAGTGTCATGCTAGAACCAAGTGAATATTGCCAATATAAGTGGATGGAGATCAACACTTTTTTGACACTCCTGCTACCAAATGCCTATAAAATGTTTATACCTATAATTGTGTCAAATTATGCTAATTGAGTACTGAAAAGACACTATAAGTTGAAGTACTCAAAAAGTATATTTCTCAGAATCTCATGGGGCTCTTCAAATTAGGCACTTGGGAGACCTTCCAAGTACCGTCAAAGTACAATGTCTTAAAGTGTCTAAAATTAAATTTAATTTTAAGAAGTAAGTACCAAGAAAGCAAATTCATCTAAATTCTGGATCATACATATATAAATTATTAAAGATTTTACCATCAGTAGATTTCTTTTTAAACTCAGTTGTACTAGTATCAGTTAGAAATATTTATTTTATAGAAAGCTTGTGTTTATTATAAAAGATACTACAAGGCCAGCTCAGGGTCTTTAATAACCTCAGCCACCAATAGATGCTAACAATAAGTCAGGTGTGATTGTGAATCAGGAAAAAAATGAAGCAAAATATTGCTTCTGAGGAGAGTTTTTTTCCTTCTCTCAGGTCAAAATAAATAAGAATTTTTCTGAATGTCATTATAGATGAAGACAACTTCAATGACTTCTCGATTTTATGTGAGAATATTCTACTTTCAGGAATATAGATAACAATCTCGAGTTCCCAAATTCTGACCATATTCTATTAAAATCATTTTTTCACTTTTCTGTTAAACTGTATTTAATCCTTTGTGTCAATGTGGGGAGGAAGATAGTAAAGATATATCTGAACTTTGCCTTAAACTTCTTTAATCTTTTTTTAAGCTCTCATTCATGTAACACAGCTTCAGCAATCTGATTTCAACAGCACATCTCCTGGGGGAAAATTGCTAAGATTTCCAAGTTCAGAGACCAGTGTGAAACTGGTTCTCCTCAACTAAAAGGTATTTAATTCTAACTGCAGACTCTCTACAGTGCCTCCTGGAGGCCTTTCAAGTCTTTTGAATTCCAATTGTAGTAAAGAGGTCTTTTGTAGTGGCCAAAGGAGTCTAGAGCTGAAGGACTGGTAATGGTATATGGCACAGGTGGTCACAGAGAATTTTCATCTGGTGTGGAAAACGTCAACTCTCACATGGCAGCATCAGCCGCCAAGAACATGTTTGGCCCAAACCTTTGTTCCCTGTGCTGGCGATGAACAGAACTTAGCAACCAATTTAAAATGTCATTGTATTTGCAAGGTTCCTAATGGGGTGGGATTCAGCTATGGAAGAAACCAACTGATAGTGTATGTTCTGCCACATTCTCTTCAATTTCTACAGCACAAATGGATGAATAAATCTTTCCAGAAATGTTTACTTGCAAGCCTGAGAATCTATTCCTAACTCTTGTGTCTTCTCATTCAATTCCAAGAGCACTCTCCAGTGTGAAGCAGTTCTGTATAATTTTGCCTGTAAACAAGAAACCCCATTGTTTTGACCATTCCTTCACTGTTTCCATTCCATGTCCTTTATCGCCATTAAAATAGAAATCACTTTATCTCATGCCCCTTTGGTATACTTCTAATATTTTTGCATGAGAAATAATATATTCCAATAGCACTGATATTCCCATGCCTAAGGAGATATGCTGGCAGATGGAGAGCAAGTCAGAGCTCTCTAGGCTTGAAAAGACAATTAAAACATCTATCCCAGATTGGTGGTGATTACTATTTACCAGTTATTCAAAGGCTTTATGACCCAAGCTGACAGTAGCAGTCCATGCTACAGTAACAGAAGCAAATGACAACTGGCGTGCATGCTTGATAAAGTGGCTTGCATTTATATAAACAGCTTTAGCAATTAGTTTCCTGTAACAGAGAGGGCAAGTGATCATACTTTGCTAATATCATATGACAAAAACAGTGGAATGACTTTTTAAAAGCATCAGCCCTTCAGAAGAAATATAAAAGTTATTACCATTATTATGCATAGTATATTAAATTGCAAGACTGAAGCACCCCACACACAAGCTAAATCAAAAGAATACCATGCTATATTAGGAATCAGGATATTCAACATCTTACTATAGTTCAGTTTCCATTTTCCTGAAAACATTCTAATCCATGGGAGAATATCTGATGGCTGTTCTGACAAATATTACTTCTAGAAGATGACCTCTGTAAGGGTAGAAATAGCCATCCTAGCCAACCTAGCTCTTTCTGCACTGTCAAGCTTTTCCCATCTGGGACCTGTAGTCTCCTCTAGAAAAAGAACTTTTGTTGTCCACTGCACTTCAAATCAGTGGCAGTTTTAAATGGTCAACCTATTTAACAGGCATTTCTTATCCTCCTATCTCTCTTAGAAAGTAAGAACCTGATGGAGGCTGCTAAGTCCCAAGATCTGCAGCTGGCAAGCTGGAGACTCCTGAGAGCCAGTGTGGTAGTTCCATTCACAAGGCTGGAGACTTGAGACCCAGGAAATCCTGATGTTTCATTTTGAGTTCAAAGGTAAGAAAAAAGCCAGTGTTCTAGTCCAAAATCTGTAGGCAGGAAGAAGTTTGTTACTCAAGGGGAGGGTCAGTGTTTCTATCCTATTCATACCTTCAGTTGATTGGGTGAAGCCCACCACATTGAGGAGGGCTATCTGCTTCAGTCAGTCTGCTAATTCAAATGCTAATCTCATTCAAAAGCTGTCATACAAGCAGATTTATGTTTGACCAAATATCTGAGCGTTCTGCGGCCAACTCAGGTTAACAAAATTAACCATCACAGTGTTCAAAGGGTAACTTTAAGGTATTTAAACACATTACATTTTGCCAACTATAAGTTTCATCTCAGTAGACTGTCCAAAGTACTCCTTTTTTTTTCTTAAAACATTAAAATACCTGACAGGGTTCAGGTAAATTAAACAGTGAATAGAAAGATATTTTCTTCCTCATTCTACAGGAACCTCTAAGACTCGCATAGGTTGTGCTTTGCTTAATGAAAACCTCAGAGGCAAGGTATCTGAAGTCTACAGCCAGTGAATTTCTTCATTTATAATTCCTCCTCCACAGACCCCTGTATTCTTGATGAACCACATTTGCTTCGTAACTTTCTCTGCTCCCTGGCAGTCCTCTTGTGTCCACTTGTGAGGAGGCCTCCAGCATCTTCTCTGTGGTCTCTGAGGCAGTCACACAGCCTCTGACTGTGACTTTATCTGCTCATGTTGCTCACTCATTGTCATTCTGATGGCATCTGAGGAGAGGACACTATGCATCCTGTGTCTAGATGCTGCAGAAAAGATGATTAGAGGGAGAAGTATCAGTGAGTCACTGTGGAAATGACTTTCCTGTAAGTAATAAGCAGAAATGTGTTGTTGCAAATTATAAACCCAACTGTAGCACCAAGACCCCAACAATTTAACGTATACCTGACCATAGAGAGAAGAGATGAGCTGAATGGGATTTTTAGGTATTATACATTTGATTTCAAATGGATTTTTGTGGAGAAAAAAAATGCCATTTGGTTATTTCAAAGAGTTTAAAGTGCTAAGGAAAATAAATTATATTGATAAACAAATTTTTAAATATTCTGCTTATGTTTTTAACATTTTGCTTCTCTTACCCTTAGAATCCTTATTAGTGATTAACTTAGAGCATTAAAAATCATATTCTAACACTCCTACCACCAAAGCACAATTTACTTATCTTTATGTCCCTATTAAAATTAATTTGTATTATGTATGCTTCTGTACAGCTGTAATGAACAACTCATATCTTTTAAAGGTATCAGTTCCTTATGCAACACCTTGTAAGTCTNAGAGCATTAAAAATCATATTCTAACACTCCTACCACCAAAGCACAATTTACTTATCTTTATGTCCCTATTAAAATTAATTTGTATTATGTATGCTTCTGTACAGCTGTAATGAACAACTCATATCTTTTAAAGGTATCAGTTCCTTATGCAACCCCTTGTAAGTCTTCCATCTTCTTCCTTAGGCAGGATTTTCTATTGCATTTCCCAACTTTATCCATTATCATTCATGATGATATGGTAGAGCTGGTATGTGTGATAAGCAAGCAGTTTCAAGGCTTCTTCCACTATTTCAAAATAAATATTAGGTGATGAATCTACTGTTGGAGAGGCAACCAAAATACTCTGTAAGACTTATCACCTATGAAGTTTACTGAGCTAAGCAGAGTGATATACAATACTATATATGTAATAAATAAAATATAATATGTCTATATTTTAAAAATATAATTTTCTGGGAAATCTATCATATGCTGAAGCTTCTTTTGATTTGTCTTTTAGGATGGGCTATTTTAATAAAAACATAAATCTTTAAATAAAATAATCTTTTAGAAAAGTATATGGCATNGATATACAATACTATATATGTAATAAATAAAATATAATATGTCTATATTTTAAAAATATAATTTTCTGGGAAATCTATCATATGCTGAAGCTTCTTTTGATTTGTCTTTTAGGATGGGCTATTTTAATAAAAACATAAATCTTTAAATAAAATAATCTTTTAGAAAAGTATATGGCAGAACCTAAATTCTACTTATGACAGTGTAGTTTCCATGACAATGGTTAAACTCTCAGGCCCAGTGATGTCTGTGAGCTTAGTGAATAAAAAGAAGCATGTTGATGCCTCTAAATTGGCAAATATATTTTAAATAAAACAAATTTTGATTTTGGAACTTGGTGCCAGAGAATGTCATTGAAGGTGGAAACATATGGCCATGACTGGCATCTGGTTAAGGGCCTTGAAGTTTTAAAATTCTAATGCTTCCTGCATAAACTGAGCTGAAAGGGGAAATGAAGGAATTACCCTTTCTTGATACCCCAGAGTATCACACTATCAAGTACATTATGGTAGTTTTATACCTCCTCAAGAGGATCATTAGTCTATTTCTCTAGAATGCATTTTATGATTTTTAATGTACATCAGTGTGGAAGGAATATCTAACCAACCTATTTATAAGGATTGTAAAAGATTGTTTTCCTCTTAAAATTATGTCATTAAAAAAAGGAATCTTCCCAATGCTTTATTGCAGAATGTGTTTTCAATTTTTTTTTCTTTTTGTGAAACATTTATTTTCTCTTGAAAAAGTATTAACCACTCTACTTGTCCTTCCTCATTAAGCAAAAAAGAACCAATTTTAAGAGCAGTTTGAAAAGAAAGCAAGCTCTCAAATTATCTCCAGACGCAGGGAATTTAACCCTAAAACTACCCCCCAAACCAGTACCAATTACATTAGTAATGATTTCCCTATTCATAATTGAAGATAAATCTCCATATTTACAATGGAAGAGAATTACTAAAAAAGTTTAAATTTCTAAATTGGCAGTAAGCCAATGATGTAAAAGACTCATTCCAGTTCCTATTCTAATTCTGCCTAATATTCTTGTTTTACTCCCCTAAAATAAACACATTGTGGTAAATATACTTCCCATAAGGAATGAAGCTTCTTTTTACTTTTAAAAAATATTTTCAAACGTACTGATTGAAGTGAAAGTGTTAGTCACTAAGTTGTGCCCAACTCTGTGACCCATGGACTGTAGCCTGCCAGGCTTCTCTGTCCATTGAATTCTCTAAGCAAGAATACTGAAGTGGGTTGCCATTCCCTTCTCCACAGAATTTTCCCAACCCAGGGACTGAATCCGGGTCTTCTGCACTGCAGGCAGATTCTTTATTATCTGAGCCACCAGAGGAACCAGGAAATCTAACCCTAAAACTATTTGGTGACAAATTTTCACATGTAGTGGATGGTGTACACCAGATATGGGAGATAAACTGGAGAACAAGACACTATTCTTTTCTAGAACCTTGTAATTCTCTAAGAAGTTTGCAACATGAAAACTTTTGTATACCAATTATCGGTTGTATTTGGAAGCATTCTTTTGTTTCATTAAATTAAGTCATTTTGTTATGAACCACTTTATTGATGTTTACAATGCAAAAAGCTGCTTCCCAGGTGGTACCAGTGGGAAAGAATCTGCCCGCTAATGAATAGATGTGGGTTTGATCCCTGGGTCAGAAAGATCACCTAGAGGAGGAAATGGCAACCCACTCCAGTATTCTTGCCTGGAGAATCCTATGGACAGAGGAGCCTGGCAGGCTGCAGTCCATGGGGTCGCACAGAGTTGGACATGACTGAGTAGATAACTCAGCAATGTATACAATTTGATGAGTTTGAAGATAATTGTATATCAGTGAAGCCACCACCAAAATCTGTGCCATGAACATGTTCATCTTCTCCAAAAGGCTTTTTTTCTACTTCTTTCTTCCTTCCTCTCCCTCTCTTTGTCTCTTATTTTCCCTTTTGTTCCTTCCTTCCTTCCTTCTGCCTTTGCAAGTATAGTTGATTTACAATATTGTATTAGGTCCAGGTGTGCAGCACAGTGACTCAGTATTTTTGCAGATTATAAGGGATTGACTTTCTGCTGGGACTTTTTGAGAGTCACTGTGTTATCAAGTGATAAATAATGTGCACATATGTGTATCTGCTAGGATAGTCAAGCTATGCTGTGATGACAAATACTCTCAAGTTCTCCTTGGTTAAATACATAAAAGTTTATTTCTCTCCCAGTGCAGGGTGGAAGGAAGTTCTATTCATTGTAGTCACTCAGAGACCCAAGTTATAGAAGTTCTATCTCTCTCTATCCTTGTTTCTACAATCCACGTGACGGGGGAAGGGAATTTAGTGAATTTAGCAATAGCTAATACATCTTGTGCCTGAATGTGATGCATTTTACTTCCTCTCACATTTTATTGGACAGGGCAAGTGATAGAACTATACCAAACTTCAAGAGGGGCAGGAAAATGAGAAATATGGTGATGAGGACTAATGTCTCTGAAATCACAGTCAATACATACGTGTGTGTGTGAGCATGAATTTCTGATAGAAAGCAAGCTGGCTTAGGTAAGATGGAGCCAGAGTTATAAAGAAAGTAAGCTTCAGACAAGTTTGAAGGGTTGTAGAGATTAAATATTTTAGAACAGTTTTAGATTTACAGAAAAGCTATGAAGTTATTACAGAGAGTTCTCATATACCTCACACCTAGTTTCTCCTATTATTACATCTTATAGTAATATGACAATAATGATTTATATTTTCTTCCCTGATGGCTCAGCTGGTATTGACACACATTATTAATTAAAGTCTGTACTTTTTTCAGACTTCTTTAGTTTTTGCCTAATGTTCTTGCTCTGTTCCAGGAGCCCATCTAGGTTGCCACAATGCATTTAGTTGTGAGATCTCTTTCAGCTCCTAGTGGCTGTGATGGTTTCTCATTTTCCCTGTCACTTGGACAGTTTTGAGGGGTTGTGATCATGCACTTGTGAAATGCCCCCAGTAAGGATTTGTCAGATGTTTTTCTCATGCTTAGACTGGGATTATGGATTTTGGGGAGGAAGACACAGAAGTAAAGTGCCATCTCCAACACGTGACATCAAGGATATATACTATTAGGATGATTTATCACTGTTGACCTTGATCACCTGACTGAGGCAGTGTTTGTGAACTTTCACACTGTAAAGCTACTTTTTTACCCTCTCTCTATACTGTACCTTTGGGAGGAAGTCACTATGCATATCTCACACTTGTGTGGAGTGGGGAGTTAATGTTCCATTTTCTTGACAGTAGTGTATCTACATAAATTATTTGCATTCTTCTGCATGGAAGATTTGTATCTTCCTCCCTACTTATTTATTTTTCAGTCATTCACTTATATTAATACGGACTCATGGATATTTACATTTTTCTTTGGATTATAATATAATGCCGCTTTTTTTATTTGAAAATTTTATTTGTATTTTTTGTTTTACTGCTGCCTCTTTCCTTGTTCTGTTGAATCATGTCATTTAGGAATGTGGAGCCTAGATCTGCCACAGACCCCTTGCAACAATGATGAGATTTGCTGAACTAGAGGGTGAGTGAGGTCCAGTCTGCTGATGACGGTAAAGCAGGAAGATGGTAAGATAAGATCTGAATCGTTTTGTTGTTGTTACTTTAAAAAGGGGTTTTTTGTTTGTTTGTTTGCTCACATTGTTCTACCTTTCACCATTGGGAGCTCCTGTGTCCCCTTAAGATACCCTTATCATCAATTTTTTGAAAAGCATTTCCTTGTTTTCTGGCATAGTAGTAGAGATTCATTTCTAGAAAGCTGAGCTAACAGTCCAAAAGTTCTATCTATTAAAAGAACTTCAGTGATTTCAGTGTTCATATTTTACTGCTAATTTCTTATAATAAATTAAATAAATAAGCTAAGCATATAAATAAATTTGTCTATCTATCTATCCATCTAATTGGTTCTTTTCTGGAGAAATCTAACACAGAGACCTTTGCATAGGAAAGAATTTGGCTCTCCCCATTTTATACACACACATATATATATGTTGGACAGTGTCTGAATGTACAATATGTTGTTTAGCTAGACTGTCCAGTCAATTTAGAAAACATAATCATCAACCACTTGGTTTTGTTGAATGAAATGGCCAAATTTAAGGTCAAACAAGCTGTGCTCAGAAACAAGTCCAGAAGTTTTGTAAACTCTTTCAGAAATTATAACACAAACTTAAAGTCCCAAATTTCTCAATGTATATTTAGCTAGTAATATTCATTTCTGAGCTTCTTACTTTCTTGAATTGTCTGTAAATCCATAGATAGTAACTTCATAGCCTTTCTGAAAAAAAGTGGGTGACTGTTAAGAGTAATTCCTCTTAGGATGACTGGAAGGAGTTATTCTGTCTGGGTTAAACATGTGTTATTCCCATGATACAGATATCTGTTGAAGATGATCACAAGTCACAAGCCTTAAATAAGTCTTCCTATTCTCCTCGATTTCTTGGCCAGGCTCAAAGAATCCTAAATTAGGCTCAACTTTACAAATTCCAGAAGCAACAATATCCTTCCATATCAAATGTGTACACCCAAAAAGGGAGGGAGAAAAAATCTGGAATATACACAGTATTTAAAGGTACATTTATCAAAACTTTCATTTAAGTACATCTGAAGATTTTAAAAAAAAAAAAAAAAACCACTGGAGAATAAGAAGCAGTTATAAAAACTGTAGTAGAACTTTGTATTTGGAAAAAATTTCCCATGTCTGAAGTACATGCCAAAAATATTATGTCCTAAATAAAGGGACCATGAATGAGTGACAACCTTTAGATACCTAAAGTCTCCTATATAGTGGGCCTGGCAGAATTATCAGAGACAGGAATGATCTGACATATAATCTGTTAGCCACTCTCAGAAAGATTATGTTCAGTTCAGTAGTTGGATAGATTTCACTGATTGTTGGCCCCTGAGGATGTCAAGAGCCCCTTGATAAAAGTGAAAGAAGAGAGTGAAAAAGTTGGCTTAAAACTCAACATTCAGAAAACTAAGATCATGGCATCTGTTCCCATCACTTCATGGCAAATAGATGGGGAAACAATGGAAACAGTGACAGACTTTACTTTCTTGGGCTCCAAAATCACTGCAGATGGTGACTACAGCTATAAAATTAAAAGACGCTTGCTCCTTGGAAGAAAAGCTATGACTAACCTGGATGGCATATTAAAAAGCAGAGACATGACTTTGCCAAAAAAAGGTCCATCTAGTCAAGTGAAAGTTGCTCAGTCATGTCTGACTCTTTGCAACCCTGTGGACTGTCTTCGGAATTCTCTAGGCCAGAATACTGGAGTGGGTAGCCTTTCCCTTCTCCAGAGGATCTTCCCAATCCAGGGATTGAACCCAGGTTTCCCACATTGCAGGCATATTCTTTACCAGCTGAGCCACCAGGGAAGCCCAAGAATACTGGAGTGGGGAGCCTATCCCTTCTTCAGCAATTCTTCCTGACCCAGGAATCAAACTGGGGTCTCCTGTATTGCACGTGGATTCTAGTCAAAGCTATGGTTTTTCCAGTAGTCCTGTGAGAGTTGGACCATAAAGAAAGCTGAGCACTGAAGAATTGATGCTTTTGAGCTGTGGTGTTGGAGAAGACTCTTAAGAGTCCCTTAGATTGCAAAGAGATCAAACCAGTCCATCCTAAAGGAGATCAGTCCTGAATATTCATTGGAAGGACTGATGCTGAAGCTGAACAATACTTTGGCCATCTGATGCGAAGAGCTGACTCATTTGAAAAGACCCTGAAGCTGGAAAAGATTGAAGGCAGGGGGAGAAAGGGATGACAGAGGATGAGTTGGTTGGATGGCATCACTGACTCGATGGACAGGAGTTTGAGCATGGGAGTTGGTGATAGACAGGGAAGCCTGGCGTGCTGCAGTCCATGGGGTCACAAATAGTTGGACACAACTGAGTGATTGAACTGACTGACTGAAGATTTCAATAGTGCCAGGAAGACAGAGAATCATTCCCCAGCTAAATAAAAACAGGAAGGACTAAGGGGGAAGTTTTAAATGTCTCAGTGCTCTAGTCTAAAAGGAAGAAAATCTTTGCAGATCCTAATAAATATAACTTTAGTTGTAATAATTACATGATCATATGGTTGTAACTTTTAGGGGGAATGTTTGTACAAGTTTCCATAACAACTTGATACATGTTTTTAATGTGTTTATAACTTTCTCTGAATTTATGATCTCAGAATTTTTTTCCCACACTTGGCTCAGCAATACTCAATTGCAATAATATGAGATTCATAATTAGCCTCCTCTACTAACTTAGTTGCAGATCTATTTCAGTTCCAAGGCAATCTATAAAATTTAAAGAGGCAAACATGACTGTTGAAAATTTTACAACTATGAGAAGGGAAAATCAGTGTTTCTATTGCTCTCATTTTTTTTAAATTTTAAGATATCTATAAATGTATTTGATTTATTTTTATTTCTCAATTTATAGTCCATTTTGTCTTTTTATGGATATTTTACATTTTGGTAAATTTGTACCATAATTACATTATGGTACATTTTACATATTTGCTATTCCAAGTTGTCAAAGACTATTGTCTAATGAGAAAGCAGATAAGATAAAAGAGATAGACGATAGGCAATAGAGAAAAGAAGAAAGGGGACAGACTGGACTAGAGGGAATGTTGCCATTCTATTTGTTCTCTTTTTAAAAAACAAAATTTTTAAAAGTGGAGAGAAGTTAGGTCTGAAAATCTAAGAATGAAATTCTAAGTCTGTCATCTATTTGTTATCTAACTTTCTTAAACCCTCAGATCCTTAGCTTCTACATCTGAAAAAATAGAATGAAACCAAGCTTATTTATAATATAAAAAGTAACAAGTACAAGTGCCTAGCATGTAACAAGCCCTCGGATATAGTAAAGAAAGATCATGTCTCCTGCCCTTATTTCCATTACTCATATTGTTAGTCTCCTCTTAACAATGTTAGTCTCCTTTGGGCCTTCAGGAAATGTGGTAGACCTCCAAGATGTCTACACCCTATTCTCTGGAGCTTGTGAAAATGTTATGTTACATAGTTAAAGGAAATTTGCAGATACAATTAAAGAAACAGGTCATATGGGCTTATAATCCCCAGTTTCCTGGTGGTCACAGTACAGTGGGATAGACATACACAAATAATTGTTTTTTAATTACACAAATTAGTGACATAAAAAAGTGATCTCAAATACAATTCAAATCATACTTTAAATTTCGCTTATTTGCCTGGTTCAGGACTAATGCCAACATCTGCCACTGACCAAGTTTACAGATTCCTTGCCTCCAAGCAACAGCCTCATGCATTCTTCCCCTATTACAGTTCTTGTTGTAGGGTCTTAACACCAAGTATTTGATCTTCAGCAATACTAACTGGATTGCAAAACGCATATTGTAAAAAAAAAAAAAAGTTTCGTTTATTTAAATACAGTTTGGCTATTTAAAATCCTAAATGCTGTTAAAGTGCTGCACTCAATTAACCAGCAAATTTGGAAATGTCAGCAGTGGCCAAAGGACTGGAAAAGGTTAGTTTCCATTCCAACTCCTTAAAAAGGCAATGCCAAAGAATGTTCAAACTTCCATACAGTTGTGCTCATTTCACATACTAGCAAGTCAATGCTTAAAATCTTTCAATCTAGGCTTAAACAGTATGTGAACCAAGAACCAGGTGTACATGCTGGATTTAGAAAAGATAGGGGAACAAGAGATCAAATCGCCAACATCCGTTGGATCATAGAAAAAGCAAGAGAATTTTAAAAAAAAATCTACTTCTGCTTCATTGACTACGCTAACGTCTTTGACTGTGTATATCACAACAAACTGTGGAAAACTCAAAGAGATGCAAATACCAGACCACCTTACCTGTCTCCTAAGAATCCTATATGCATGCCAAGAAGCAACAGTTAGAACTGGACATGAAACAATGGACTGGTTCCAAATTTGGAAAGGAGTATGTCAAATCTGTATATTGACACCCTACTTGTTTAACTTCTATGCAGAGTACATCATGTGAAATTCAGGGCTGTATGACTCACAAGCTGGAATCAAGATTGCTGGGAGAAATACAAACAACCTCAGATACACAGATGATACCATTCTAATGGCAGAAAGTGAAGAGGAACTAAAGTGCATCTTGATGAAAGCAAAAGAGGAGAGTGAAAAAGCTGACTTAAAAATCAATATTCAAAAAATGAGGATCATGGCATCTAGTCTCATCACTTCATGGCAAATAGATGGGAAAAATTGGAAACAGTGGCAGATATTATTTTCTGGGGCTCTAAACTCACTGAGGATGGTGACTGCAGCCTTGAAATTAAAAAACACTTGCTCCTTGAAAAGAGAACTATGACAAACCTAGACAGGGTATTAAAAAGCAGAGACATTATTTTGCCAATGAAGATCTATACAGCCAAAGTTGTGGGTTTTCCAGTAGTCATGTACAGATGTGAAATTTGCACCATAAAGAAGGCTGAGCACCAAAGAATTGATGTTTTCAAATTGTAGTACTGGAGAAGACTCTTGAGAGTCCCTTGGACTGCAAGGAGATCCAACCAGTCCATCCTAAAGGAGATGAGTCCTGGGTTTTCATTGGAAGGACTGATGCTGATGCTGAAGCTCCAATACTTTGGCCACCTGATGTGAAGAACTTACTCATTGGAAAAGAGTCTGATGCTGGGAAAGACTGAGAGCAAGAAGAGAAGAGAATAACAGAGGATGAAATGGTTGGATGTCATCACCAACTCAATGGACATGCGTTTGAGCATATTCTGGGAAATAGTTAAGGACAGGGAAGTCTGGCATGCTGCAGTTCATGCGGTCGCAGATTCAGACATAACATAGTGACTGAATATCAACAAATTTAAATACAAATAGAGAGAAGTGTGGCTCTTCCTTCTTTTCTCCTTGAAACACACACAAATGCATACCTCCATGCAAAGACCTTAAATTACTGAATGTTAAAATTACTGTATCAGAAAAAGCAATAAATTTCCAGTAGATAAACCCAGAAGACACCACTGTAACCAAATGATAGTAGTCAACATCACCAGTAATAAGACTTAGCTTCATCATGTACTCTGCTTATGACACATAGATCATTTCTTGTCAAAAATGAATAACCTTAATCTAATGGTGAAAAAATGGCATGTAAACCAAATTCAAGAAATACTTTTAAAAATAACTGACCAGTACTCTGGAATAAATTTAAATAAACTACACTGGGGCTTCCCAGGTGATGCTAGTGGTAAAGAACCTGCATGCCAATGCAGGAGACATAAGAGATGCAGGTTAGATCCCTGGGTTGGGAAGTACCCCTGGAGTAGGAAATGACAACCCACTCCAGTATTCTTGCCCAGAGAATCCCATGGACAGACCCGCCTGGTGGACTTCAGTTCATGGGTTCACAAAGAGTTGGACACTTCGGAAGTGATTTAGCAAAACTCATTTAATAGCATTATAGCACTTATAACTTTTTGGTCTTGATCACTGTGTTATACGTTTATAAGTTTAAATGAAAGGGGAAGCTGAGTTTGTTTATTTGTTTAATTTGTGTAAGTCTAAAATTGTTTCAAAGTAAAAAGTTAAAAATAAAAAAAAATAATTGACCATATTAGAGTTAGATACTGTCAGGTAGACTTCAGTGTAAAGCAGATCTCCCTAATATTACCGTATTCATGTTTGAGCATCCCAAAACTTCTCCCAAAGTGACCAGTTAGGAACAAGTGGGAAGCTGAGTCATGAGACTGTGAAGTGTTTTGATTGAGCAGACTGAAGAAAGATAGGAACTGAATTGAGACAGGCCTGCTATTTTCACTCAGACCACCTGCCTCGTTCGGATACAAGCCAGTGACCTAAACACGACGGGCCATTACCAGCCCTCTGCTGGCATTCTGAAATGACTACATAGGAGACAAATTTGGGAGTGACAAGATTTGCAAATAGCATGGGAACAGCAGAGGAGTAATGACTTTTCATGAGCATTCTGAGACACCTCTCTCACACGCATACGTTGAGTCACCAGGAGCTATGCTGCATGAATTAACATGGACTATTCACCCAAAACATTTCTCCATTAAGCTGTGACATGCAATGCAATGCATTATCAAAAAAACAAAATCCTTAAATAGTACTTTTATCACATTTCTTGAGGCGACAGAATGAATTTTTTTTAACACAATTATTTCTTAGTTTGCTCTTTTTCTGTCAAACATGCAACTGTTTTTCCTCTTTTCTGAAGTAGTTTATATTACGAGTAAAAAGAGAGAAATAAAAAGAGCTATGGCTGTTGTCAACCACAACTGAACAAATATATTCATTAAAAAGAACTCCTAACAGAAATCTTAGAAGCTTCACAAAGTCTTATTCTTTTTCATAGAATAAGAATAGAATAAATTTTTCATAACTCTATTATAAACTGACACATTCCTTTCTTTTATTTTAATTGTCATTATCCCCTGTGCATATACAAACCAGTATTTATGCTGTATCAGATGACAATACACTAGTAAATTCAGTGTCTTAATGAATATAATAACTCTAAAAAAGAAATTAAATCAGATGTCATATATAGAATGCACACTTTTTACCTCTTAAAATAAATTGAAGTATAGTAAGCTAAATATAGGGGACTGGAATGCAAAAGTAGGAAGTCGAGAAACACCTGGAGTAACAGGCAAATTTGACCTTGGAATGCAGAATGAAGCAGGGCAAAGATTAAGAGAGTTTTGCCAAGAAAATGCACTGGTCATAGCAAACACCCTCTTCCAACAACAGAAGAGAAGACTCTACACATGGACATCACCAGATGGTCAACACCAAAATCAGAGTGATTATATTCTTTGCAGCCAAAGATGGAGAAGCTCTATACAGTCAACAAAAATAAGACCAGGAGCTGACTGTGGCTCAGATTATGAACTCCTTATTACCAAATTCAGACTCAAATTGAAGAAAGTAGGGAAAACTGCTAGACCATTCAGGTATGACCTAAATCAAATCCCTTACGATTATACAGTGGAAGTGAGAAATAGATTTAAGGGACTAAATCTGATAGATAGAGTGCCTGATGAACTATGGAATGAGGTTTGTGACATTGTACAGAAAACAGGGATCAAGACCATTCCCATGGAAAAGAAATGCAAAAATGCGAAATGGCTGTCTGGGGAAGCCTTACAAATAGCTGTGAAAAGAGAAGCCAAAAGCAAAGGAGAAAGGGAAAGATATAAGCATCTGAATGCAGAGTTCCAAAGAATAGCAAGGAGAGATAAGAAAGCCTTCTTCAGCAATCAATGCAAAGAAATAGAGGAAAACAACAGAATGGGAAAGACTAGAGATCTCTTCAAGAAAATTAGAGATACCAAGGGAATATTTCATGCAAAGATGGGGTCGATAAAGGACAGAAATGGTATGGACCTAACAGAAGCAGAAGATATTAAGAAGAGGTGGCAAGAATACACAAAAGAACTGTACAAAAAAGATCTTCACGACCCAGATAATCACAATGGTGGATCACTCATCTAGAATCAGACATCCTGGAATGTGAAGTCAAGTGGGTCTCAGAAAGCATTACTACAAACAAAGCTAGTGGAGGTGATGGAATTCCAGTTCAGCTATTTCAAATCCTGAAAGATGCTGTGAAAGTGCTGCACTCAATATGCCAGCAAATTTGGAAAACTCAGCAGTGGCCACCGGACTGGAAAAGGTCAGTTTTCATTCCAATTCCAAAGAAAGGCAATGCCAAAGAATGCTCCAACTACCGCACAATAGCACTCATCTCACACGCTAGTAAAGTAATGCTCAAAATTCTCCAAGCCAGGCTTCAGCAATATGTGAACCGTGATTTCCAGATGTTCAAGCTGGTTTTAGAAAAGGCAGAGGAACCAGAGATCAAATCGCCAACATCGGCTGGATCATGGAAAAAGCAAGAGAGTTCCAGAAAAACATCTATTTCTGCTTTATTGACTATGCCAAAGCCTTTGACTGTNCAATATGCCAGCAAATTTGGAAAACTCAGCAGTGGCTACAGGACTGGAAACGGTCAGTGTTCATTCCAATCCCAAAGAAAGGCAATGCAAAAGAATGTTCAAACTACCGCACAACTGCACTCATCTCACATGCTAGTAAATAAAATTAGGGAGACAAAAAAAAAATTCTATTGCACAATCTACTAGAGATCTGAAATTTAAGTATAACTTTTTCACTTAGACTATTTTATTGTTTTTAGTAGAGACTTAGGGCCCTTGAGATGGTAGAAGAAAGAGATGAAGGATTTTCTTTTTAAAGCTATTTTTCTTTCCTGTGCATATTATATAATCTCTTAATTATTCCCAGTATTAAAGAAATAATCCCTCTGAATCCTTTACAATGATGTAAACATTGAAATGATTCACCAGTTTGAAAGAAGCTGGTGTCACCCTTCCAAAATTTTTTTATAAAGAAGAAGAAAGAAAAACCAAATATTGGCTCTTCTGGGGGAAAAGCAGACTGGCTGTGCTTTTATTTTTTTAAAAAATGCACCACAGAATGGTGGAATTGTTTCTGTGCATTAGGTAGCAAGTAACAGAATGAAAGGGCTTCCCAGGTGACACTGGTGGTAAAGAACCTGCCTGTCAGTGCAGGAAGTGTAAGAGACATGTGTTCAATCCCTGGGTCAGGAAGATCCCCTGGAGAAGGAAATGGCAACCCACTCCAGTGTTCTTGCCTAAAGAATCCCATGGACAGAGGAGCCTGTCAGGCTATGGTCCATAGCGTCACAGAGTCCGACATAACTGAAGTGACTCAGCACGCACGCACAACACGAATTTCAAGTTCTAGGAAATGACTAAATTTCAGGGAAGAAATTTGCCAAGTTTCAAGAGGCACAAGTGAAGGGCTTGCCTTTGACTGAAACCCACTGTTGATACCTTCCCAGGGTGTAAATTTCATCTCCGGATCCTCTCCTCTGCACTAATCTCCTAATGGGTGGGAGAACTCACAGACCGGCAGTCAGCACCACTTACATGAGCTTTCTTCATGAAAGGGAAAGACACGGGTTTAACCCCTACCTCAGGGTTCCTTAGGAAAAGGGGGAGGCTTCTTTGCTTGACTTTATATTTCAGCACCGCTCACTTCTGAATTACTCAAGCTGGCCAGGACGCTCTTTTGCTTCCAAAGCTTCTCAAAGGACTTTAGATCTTACATCCTCCCCTGTCTTCAAGGATGTAAGAATACATCCTTTACTGATTGTACTAGTTTTCCATTGCTACATAACAAATTACCACAAACTTAGTGTCTTCAAACAATAGAAATCTTTCTTGCATGGGTCTGGAGTCCAAGTATGAGTTGGCTGTGTCCTCTGCTTATATTGAAATCAAGTTGTTGGCCAGGGTTGAAGTCTCATCCACGGCTTAGGTTTCTCTTTGAAGCTCTCTACTTGTTGGAAGAATTCAGTTTCAGCTCCCGGAAGCCACCTGCTGCTCACTGTCACGTAGCCCTTTCCACAACATGACAGGATTGCTTCTTCAAGGCTAACAGAAGAGCATCTCTGCTGCTTGAAATCATTCTGACTTGGAAAACCTGGACTCTTTTCAAGGGTTCACCTGCTTAATTCAGGCTCACCCAGAGAAATCTCCCTTTAAATTAACTCAAAGTCAACTGATTAGGGTCATTGACTTCATTTATAACATCCCTTTTGCTATACAAGGTAATAATCACAAGAGTGAAATTCCCTTGTATTCATTAAGTCCTGCTCACTGGCAACCCCCTCCAATATTCTTGCGTGGAGAATCCCCATGGACAGACGAGCCTGGTGGGCTAGTCCATGGGGTCACAAAGAGTTGGACACAACTGAGCGACTAAGCACAGCTCATTCTCAAGGGGTGGGGGGATAACACAGACATGTGCATGGTAGTGGCGGGGAGGATCTTGGGGGCTGTAGAGGTAGAATGATAAGAATTACCTTAGAATCCTACCTACCACATCTCTTTTCCTCATGTCTGAGGTCAGCGTGGCTCAGGCTTCCACTGACTATTTTGGCAGAACAGGCTGCAGATGACTCTACATTCCCAAGCCTTTATCATGATGTGGCCCCCTGGCCAAAGCAAGGCCCAGCAGCCAGCCAGCAGAGAGTATGTGGGGATGCGGAGGGAGTTGTCAACTGGCCCAGAGCACTGGGGCATGAAGGCAGTGATGAAGGCACAAGTGAGCAGTGAGCAGCAGCAGTGCTCACGGGTTAAACTCGTACTGAATTTGGTTTTGAGACAGTCCTAACCATACGACTGCTAGCTGAGTTTTCCTGCTAGAAATATTACATAAATCATATAGGTTATGTCTTATTCTTAGGAATCTTCCCAAGTCACATTTTCCTATCATGCACTGAGGAGTTGATATTACATTGAAAGAAGAGAAGCAGCCGTGTGGGGGCTAGTAAACACTCTATTTTGAAGTGCAATCCTAAAGCTTACCTTGCAGAGTTTATTATGCTCATGCATCTTTTAAAAAGTAAGTTGAAAATCTTGAATATTATGCCAAGAATATTCTCTCAAAGGAGGCACAGAGGTACTGTCATGTCACTAGGAATCTCATGGCTTACAGAGATTCTCTTGGAAGACTAAAGAGTGATGACTCCAATCATGTCCAGTCTGCTTTTCTTCCTTCAAAACAAGAAAATTAACTAAGTAATATTTGGAAAATGCATGAAATGTAAAGGAAATAAACATTCCTCATAATCTCATTACCCACTGAAAACTATCATTAACACGTCTTGGACTGGGAAAAAAATAGGGAGAGAGTTATACTCCTGCAAAGGACTGTTTGTCCCCCTTCAATAATATGCATCAATCATTAGCTAAGTGACAGTGGGTAGATGGAAAGGTGACTTCTTTATTCAGTGATACTTCCTACCTGGCTGGCAGCTAAAGAGAACTGGGAGAAAGTAATGGTTTTTGCAACACCCCCAAGGCAAGAGATATATTCATATTTATGCAAACCTAGCACCAGGGAGATGACTAAGTGGGAACTTCAACTCAACATTTATCAAGCCCTCAATATATCTCCCAATCCAGAAAAACAATGAAGACGTTAATCTTTTAAATCAGGAACTAAAGACCACATCAATATTCATTTTAAACAAAGTTGCATGTAGAGCACACTTTAGGTTTCTAACAACATTCTCCTCCTTCCTGGCCTTATATTTCTAGATTTTTCTGCTGTAACTGGTGAGCTTGGAAGAGCTAGAAGTTCCACTCCTCTCACTCTATTGTCACCCCCATCCCTAACACTTTCCACTGGGACACCCTTGCATCCCACACCCTTCCTTTTCCCTCATACTTGCTCCTTTGCAAGATTCACTCACACCAGTGAGCCTAGGCCCCACCTCTTCACTCTCAGCCTAGAAACTTCTGGCTCCTAGGGGACTTCTTACTGACCCACCAGCACATGCAGTTGTAACTCCAGTTGAATTCATCATGATATCTCCTTCATCTCGGCCCCTCACTCCCCTCCCACTGTCTCCTGCCATCTAACCAGCTCCACTGGTCAGTCTCTTAGGAGGGGCCTCTCCTCAGTCATGGGCCATCCCCTGTGCACACATAACCTGCTGTTTTCACCTCCTTGTCTTTGCTCAAACTGTTTCTACCACCAGAGAGGCAGATACTTCCTTTCAGAAACTTATTTTCAGAAATTCTGCCTAACATAATCCATCTACATCTCCTGCTTGGCACCTCCAAATGCTCATGTGTTTAGGGTGGGCTACGTATGTTTTTACTTGTCTGTCTTGTTGATATTCTTGACCTATTGGTAATGACAATATTAAGAATGATTACTACTTAAGAGCTGATAAGTGCCAGGACATACACCTTTTAAAAACACAAAGGCATAAAGAGAAGGAAACCCACTCAGAATACTAAGGGGCAGTGATTGAAAGAGTGTCAATAAATAGCCCTCTCAATCCCCTAAATTCCTCACTTGCCCAGCCTGTCATGCCCAGATTCTCTAATATACATGTCTTTGAGGAGTAAAGGTTCACACCCTCACCTCCTTCAAAGCCCCTACCTCCATCTTTCCCTTCTTCAGTGCAAAGACTTCTGGGAATAGCAACATTCTAAGCTGTTAACAGCTGAAGCCTTCCCAGAGAGCTCTGTCCCACAGTGACAGTTGGCTGAAGGCAGTGAAAGAGAGATGTCCTTCAGGAATGGCTGGGATTGAGAAAGGGAGGGAGGAGGGAGGCCAGTCCCAGGAAGAGGTAGACTCCACACTCAAGGCTACCAGCAGAGCACACCGTATCATTGTTAGAGCCTCCCCCCTTCCTTAGCCTTTTCTGCATGCCTCAGAAAGGGTTCACAAGGCTCAACCCTGCAGGGGATCCTGAGATGTACCAGACATGGATCCTGCCCTCGAGGAGCTTACTGTCTAATGTAGAAAATGCTAAGTGCCATAGCAAATACCATTCTAAAGATCACTGGGGCTGCAGAAGAGAGAAAGATGCAGGTTGGACATCAAGAAAGGCCTGCCAGTGGAGGTCACATTTGAGCTGGACCTAGGAGGCTGAGAGGAAATTTGCCACAGGCAGAGATTGAAGGTGGTAGTAGTTATGGTGATGGGTAGCAGTAGTCTAAAACTGTGATCTGAAGAGGGGATAGCTGGAGAAAGGTGAAAAAGAGGCCAAGGAGACTCTGGGCATATTCTCTAGAAAGAGGACACCAAGGATGACACTTTGCCTGCTTTACCTTTTTTCCCAATACTGCTTAGAGGAAAATAGGTTGGTGTTTATAGAAAGCAGTGATTAAAAGTTGAGAACTCAGGGTTGGAATGAAAAGTGCTCTCTGAAGGCAGTTAAGGTGACCCTCAGCCCCATTATCCTATGAGTTTGTGATTTGGAAGGGCAGTTAATGACACACCTTTAGACCTAGGCAAGATGTTTTGATCAGTGAATGCCCTTAAGTGAACAATGAGGCTTCACAGCAGAATGGGACATGGGACCCCATAGAGTGAAGATGCTCAAGACTGTTCATTTGAATCTGCAAGAATGTCAGGTCCATGTTTAGTTCATGTCTGTCAGCAAAAATAGTATGGGCACATGTTGTGAAGTGTCTGTAGGCAGAATTGAAAAGATTGGAGCTAACCCAAGGTGGGGAGGAGAAGGCAAGAACTGCTTGATGCAAACACACACACACACTCAAGAAGGGGCAACAGGATAATAATACAAAGACAAAAGGGGAAATGTATGTAAGAAGTCTACACTTTAATCTAGTTCTCCTTTTCTCCTTCATTGCTATTTTAGAATTGTAGCTCTGCAATTTTTGTAGAAAATTTGTGAAAATTTTTCTTTGGCAAGGAAATTGTTACCCAAGTTTTACTGTTTTAATAATGTTTATATAACTTCCAAGAATAATTTTTGCTTAATTATCAGTGATATCACACCCTTTAGACTTTTGGTTTTTACGCCCAACCATAACCAGTATTTCCCCAGGATTGTAGTCACTCCCAGTAGTCTGAATTTAATTACCAGTAATCCTGGCCTTGGAAAGACAAAGGAACCGGAAGACACTTTATGGAAAAGAAACTGGCAGTTAAATCAGGTCTAGTCCATCTAAGGATGAGGAGCAGAACACTCGGGCCTGAGAGAGCAGCAGTGGCATGGCTTCACGGCCAGAAAGAAAAGGAAGAAAGGCATTGTGGTCAAGCCAGAGTAGGGGACATGTAGGCCCGCGAACCCTCAGGAGGGGGAAGGGGACATTCGTTCTCTGCTTGACCTTTTATACACCTAGCTCAAAGGGGAGGACCCTTGGCCTTGGAGGTGTAACCCTTGCATCCAGAATTAGGGGAATCCTGCCACTGGTCAGCTCAGGACCATAAAAGGCTAAACCTTATTTGGAAAGGAAGCTTTGTGCCCTCTCAGGTACATGCTCAGTGTCTGCCCTTGTGCAGTGGGAACCAGAGAATAGTTGCAAAAAACCTGAGGGTGCCAGAAAGGGGAGGAAAAGAAGGGGAGCAACACGGCCAAGTCCAATGCAAGAAACTGCCTTCAGGGATCTCCCCACACTGGTATTCTTTCAACCTCCAAACTCAGTCTTTCCAGCCTCTGCCTCACAGTTTACCTCCAAAGACCAACTTTCCCATGCCCGTTCTAAGCCCATCAAAGTACATCTTCAACCCTTAGTGGGGCAGGTCTCCTTGGATCCGATTTCCCTCCTGATGGCTGCTCCCACCCGCCCCTGGCCTGACTCCATTATCTTTCTTGGGGAGGTGGCTTCCTTTCTTAGCTCTCTGTTCACTTCTCTTCACCTCTTTTTCTTTCCTGCTGTTTCTCCCATCACACTTTGCCGGCCTTCAATCATATTGGCATCAATTCAGTTTGTCCCCTTACTATTGTTTTCTGTTTCTGGGGGGCAATGATTTTCTTAAAAGGGCATGTCCTTCTTATTAAACATTTTTAAACAACAATAACAAAAGTTACACTAACAGGGATCTCTAATCACTTGATATACTGAAAGGGCACAGAGGATGGGTATAACTTGGGGGAAAAAAAGGCTGTTCCTTGTAGGAGGGAAATGCAGCAGGGAGCCGGTTCCCCTTGTAGGGCCTGGGCTAGAGGAGGAGTTAGCGGCG
Organism: Oreotragus oreotragus; assembly: GCA_006410675.1. Classification (NCBI taxonomy): domain Eukaryota; kingdom Metazoa; phylum Chordata; class Mammalia; order Artiodactyla; family Bovidae; genus Oreotragus; species Oreotragus oreotragus. The sequence goes on from SJYX01003779.1 coordinate 58,559, forward strand.
GCCCTCTTCAGACTCTGTAGGCCTCCAGCAAAGGAGGCGGTGCTAGAGCTGCAGGCCTGCCGGGTATGGTGGTAGCACTCTTCAGGACCTTATTCCAGAAACTCTCTGCTTTGACTATTGGCAGGGGAGCAAAGGGTCAGTTTCACTCAATGCTGTCAAACCTTTCTATTGCACCCTGGAGATGACTTTGAAAAGAACCAAAGTGATTTCTAGAGACTTAGCTCTACACACAAGTTAGTATGCTGTTGGTAGCCCTTCTTGTCAGTTATGGCTTGAGGTAAAACACAGAGCACTCAGTAACCTATGTAGAAAATGCTGGAAGATTCCAAACATTTGTTGGAATGATTTCCAAAGAAGCCTAGAGAAAAGTAAGTTGTGTTGAGATCATGGAGTTGCCCTTTAAGTGGACTCCATAAAGGTTACTTCTCCCTCAAAAATCTCTTGGTGAATTTCTAAGAAGAAAAGGGTCTAAACAGCATTGACTCAAACTGAGCTCAGGACTCCTGGTGGGCTGGCTGACGAGCTGGAGGGGCATATTGGTGGCAGCGTGATCTGTCCTGCCTCGTTGGCTGCCTCTCCATTCTCCCTGCTGCTCAGATTGGCTCCACATTCTCCTGCCTTCACACAGAAGAATTTGCACAGACGAGAGCCTGCCCATCTCCATGTCTGCCCAGTGAAATCCTACCCTCTCCTCTAGGTCAGCTCAAATGTCACCACCTCTGTAGGAACCCCCACGGGTATCCTGTTGGAAGTCCACGTTCCCTCCTCTAGAGTAAGTGACCATTGGGTCGGGAGCTCATCTGAATTCTAAAAGCTGAAGTTAGTAAGGATCTTGTCCCCCCAGTAGGCCATAAACTAAATGTGAAAAGTAGACTGCTGAACCCCAAAGTCAGGACAAACCGGAAAGGCGACGCTTGTTTTCTGAACCATTACACACTCTCTCTGTATGTGGAAGTACCTCAAAAGCGTTCCTCACAGCCTTTTCTTCCGGAAGACACGGTCGGGTCTGCAGATGTAGGGTTTGAGCAGCTGTGGCATTCTTTTCCAGGCTGTAGCTGACCTGATCAAAGACCACTTTGGAAACAGCTCTGTCCTAAGAGCCACTAAGAAATGGGAGGCAGGAGTAGGGGAGGAAAGACAAACATCAAAATTCTTGTATGATCCTGAGTAGCAACTGGCCAACTGGGGGATGAGAATGGGTGGCATATAGCCTTTCACCTTTGGGGTCAGCAACATGCCTGGCTGCAGAGCAAGAAGGCCAAAACATCTGTCAGCTGGGCAGCAGCTCCTATGAATGAATCGCCTTTGTCTTGTTGGTGGGGGGAATGGATGTGTTTGTTTGCTCAACAGAAAGCCATGCAAATCAGGGATCAAAAGGAAGCCCTGGTGATGGCAAGAAGCCCAGGCGCCACCAGACAGAAGATGCCACCCACAATGGAAAGGAGTGCACAGGGGCTCAGGAGAAAGGGTGCTCTGTTTTGGCAGAAGGTACCTCACTTCTGTATAGAACCTTCTGAGGCAGAGTATTGAAGGAGCCAGAAAATGCCTTTTTGGTTCCCAGGAACCTGCATGAAGCTGGCAGATGGGGGCCTGACCCCAGGCACTTGCCTTCCTTGCTTTCTGCTAGCTGTAGGAACAAGCTCACAGTTGCACTCAGCTCAGGCCTCGTTTTTCTAATTTGAGGAAAAGCAGTGATCCATGATCCCAAGGGCGATTCTTTGCCCCCGGATCAGCTCCTTTTTTTGCACTTTGTTCCAGCCCCGCTGGCTTTTTCTCAGCAACAGCTAAAATGGGACAATAGCATTAGTGGTCGAGGCCAACTCTTAACTACTAGTGCCAAGAGTTCCTGAGAAAGCAAGGATTCAGGGTTTTGGAAGCAAACATTACACAAGGTTGATTGGTGTGGAAGGGAATGTCCTAGACCACTGTTCAATAAAGGAATCCTTTAGAATTTCATCATAGAAATGGCAGAGCTGGATGAGTCCTTAGAAACCATCTACTCCATTTTTCCCCTCCCTAGGCAACTGCTTCCCTTCTACAGATGAGAAAGTGAAGTGGATGGTAGTTAGAGATGAGGCATTTACTGTCAGGTCTGAGCTGGGGAAAGAAGCCAGGTCTTTCTGATTCCCATGTGAATGCTCTCTCCCCAGAGATAGAATTTGTTTCTGGATTCCTTTATGTTAATTTCCAAGATACACATGCTCGTGACATATCCCCAGCTAAACACCTTATCACTGCAAACATCGTGAAGTGGCCACATCATTACTGAAGGGCATAAAGGATAGTGAGATGTCAATATAACTTGTCAAACGTGCCAGTGTCAAAGTTAAAACATTTACTACATTTTATTTTTTATGGCACNCTTTATGTTAATTTCCAAGATACACATGCTCGTGACATATCCCCAGCTAAACACCTTATCACTGCAAACATCGTGAAGTGGCCACATCATTACTGAAGGGCATAAAGGATAGTGAGATGTCAATATAACTTGTCAAACGTGACAGTGTCAAAGTTAAAACATTTACTACATTTTATTTTTTATGGCACGGGCTCAATAAAGCTTCAAGTTTTTCCACAAAGTCTAAAAAAGATAATTAGACAACCCCAAAATACAGAGTAACTTAAATGGCATTTGGGCATTAAATCTCAGCTTAAAGCCAGTGGACAGATGACCTTATTTTATCAGGCGGGGGTCATAACCCAAGTAAGGAAGGGCTGTTTGGTTTTACCCTACTGCAAATGGTAGCTGCACCCCAGCTGGCAGGTCCTCCCTGGCTCTCAGTGTGAGTTTCCTCTGTAGCTGCTGCTATGCTCTCTGGGGTGTGTTGGTTTTATGAAAAGGGGCAGGGAGCTGGATTTGTAAAGTCCCCTCTCTGTCTCTTAACTCATTCTTCCAGACCCAGCTCAAATGTCTTCTCTGTGAAGCTTTCCTGGGTCCTCCCCCAATTCCTCAGAGTGGCCCCAATGCCCCCTCCCCATTCTAACTTCCCCACAGTGGCCCTATTCACCATGTCCCTTACAGCCAAAGTATGAAGTGACGCTGCTAGGTCTCCCCAGCCCTAGAGGTGCTCTTGTTTGTAATTCCCAGTGTTCAGCCTCACAGCCTACTGTGAGAATTTTTATGCCAATCAGTTCAGCTGGAACTCTCATGAGGTCTGGTTTGTAAAAGACAAAGATTTCACTCTTGGGGCGTGTGTAGGGGTGTGTGGGGGCATGGTATTGAACCAGGGAGGTTGGGGAGGGGACAGGGAGTGGAGACGTTTGCAGGAAAGCCTTGTTGAAATCGTGGAGGCTGAGGTGGACTATGACTTCTGGGTCACTGGAAGAAAACTCCTCTCCAGGAGGGGACCACGGCTACAGCAGCAGCTCTGAGTCACACAATCAGAAAGGCATTAAAGATTGGAGGCAACTAGCCATTACTACAAAGGATAAAACGGCATTCTTCTTCGAGTACCACCTGGTAGGCCTAGCATGCTGGGCCAAGGCTGCCATTGTTTGGCTTGAAGCTTGCTCACTGGAGAAGAGGGGGCTTGCCATAATTTTGAGTTAGGAACAGGTGGAGATGGGAGAGGCCTGATTGGGGGTTTGGAAAGTGGGCCCGACCCCTCTTTCCTCTTGACCCTGCTAGTGGTTGATGATTCGGCCTCAGACAAACCTGCTCCCTTAAAGAGGGCCTCAGACAGAATAATTCAGATTAGGTGGACAAGATGAACTCTGGAATTCCTTCCAGGTCTCAAGGGCTGGGATCCTAGGGCTGCACAAGCCCCATTCCCACCACATACCTGTTCACTGGTGTCTCTGGAGGGAGGTGTATACATAAAAGTTGTCATGTGGTCCTTTTGGAAATGAGTTAAAAAGACTTGACTTCCCACTCATCTTCAAGGTGAGCCCTGCAGGAAATAGCTCACAGTGCAATTGGTGCACTGGCAGGAGGCGATAAAGCCTGACCCAGGAGACCAACCCCCAAACGTCTTTCTTCCAGCATCCTGAAATACTTTATATAAAATAACTGCACTGTATTTTAGAGGTGTATAAACATGAGCTTGAGAACAATGGTCCCTAAGAATTCACGTCACAAACAGAAGTATGAAAAAATGTGGCTGCAGCGAGGGCAGGCCACACCGGGACCTCATTTTTCCTTTTGCTAAGGTATTAAGGGGAAACCCAAACTCTGATCTATGATCATTGTTTCATGGTTAGCAAAACACTTTAATATATATATATAAAAAAAAAGGTGGGGGAAGGATGTAATCTCAGCATAAAGGACAGTCCTTTTACATTGAATTTAGCTCTATGAAAAAAGGACCTCATTGTCCTTATTTCAGTGAGAAGTTCACCACGGAAGGACAGTGGTCCTCGACTGGCCCTGGGGACCCCTGGTTTAGAGGAAAGAGTGTGTCCTCTGATGGTGGTCACTGGGTCCACCCCACTGCTCCTTTGTCCATTTTGGCCACTAGCCCACACTGCAAAGAGACGACTGTGATGTCTCCATACTGCCACCCACTGTGCCATGTTGATGTGGGAGAGGGAGACTCATGAACACAAATCAAACCTATAGCCCTTCTTTTCTATTTCCTTCCAACTTCAGGGAAACAATACAGTTCCTCTGTTCCTCAGATTCTTTCCCTTAAGGCCTCTTCTGCCATAATGGCTGCCCAGAGGGTTGCTGCTAAAATAAAACTCCAGTGTCCACTCCCCTTCCCAGCCCCAGTGACATAGCACTCCCCCCACACACACACAGCCCCCCATGTCAGTTTTTATTCTCTGCTGCTCTGGAAATGTGTGATCTTTGCCTTACCCTGCCCTGCTGCACCCCCACTCCTCACCCCCAGCCCCAAGCCCCTCTTTAACCCTCCTATTATCTAGCATCTACCCTTACCCCTCTGGAATCACTTGAAAAATTGAAAAGTAACTTTTGGAAATCAAGGGGCCTTTTCTTGATTGTCCTCAAACTCAACCTGTGATCCTTCAAATGTTCCTGTGCTCCTGTAAACAAGGCTCTGTCTGCCTGGCCACATCACATTGTGTCCCTTCTCTCTTTTCTCACTCTTCTCTCCACTCCCCACACCTCTCTGCTGCCAGAGCTTTGTGACTGACGGTGCAGCCTGCTTTCCCAGAGCCACAGCTGGAAGAGGAGCAGAGAGCCCTGGCTGGGCTGGCACTTCATTCACTCTTCCTGGGAAGTGCAAAGATGTGGAGACAGTGTCAGTCCTGTCCGGCAGCATCAGCATCAGTTGTTCTGAGTTTGATCTTGGTTTATCGGCTTTTATTCCATCTCTCACGTAACCCTAGCTTTCTGTACCCAACACCAGTGCCTCCTTGAAAGCCTCCCAGGCGTACACTACCCTGCTGCCTGCTTCTGCGGACGAGGAGGATAACACTACATGCTTGCTGCCCTTTATGGGGCTCCCCAAGTCCTGGTATTTCAGTTACCTGAAGACAAGGCAGCTGGCAGGAACTCTGTGAGAGAGGGGTGGGAAATTAGGACACTGAAAGTCAAGGAAGATCCCTGGCGGAAACANCTGCTTCTGCGGACGAGGAGGATAACACTACATGCTTGCTGCCCTTTATGGGGCTCCCCAAGTCCTGGTGTTTTAGTTACCTGAAGACAAGGCAGCTGGCAGGAACTCTGTGAGAGAGGGGCGGGAAATTAGGACAATGAAAGTCAAGGAAGATCCCTGGTGGAAACGGAGAGAAAAGTCTCCAGAGTGAAACTTGTATGGTCTTGTGCGTAACACGCTGGCTGATGTTTTGCCTGTCCTGAATTACCCTGGCATTACCAACAAAAAATAACGCATGATCCTTCTTGAAGTAAAAGGAATTTAGTAATGCTTCACAGAAAATTCTATTGTAAATACTGTGCCCTACCTCAAAATATACTTTTTCTTTTATAAGGAACGCTGTTAATTCACTGCAAGCCCACTCAGCCACTGAAGAATTTAGGGTATTCAGCTGGAGAGCTTTGTAATGAACAAGTAGCTCAATTATTCTACTTTCATTATACAATGTATCAGACATTCTTTGGCATCAAGGAATTAAAGCATATTTTCTCTGGCAAATGGCAACAATTCGAAGACATATCCTACATAAGTGGTTCTTGAGTAAATGTAGCTCCATTTTAAAATAGGGATTTCCACATGATTTAACCTCTTGTGGTCTGGTCTCAGCTGGTTCATTCAAGGACCAGGGAGAGCATTATTTAGTGCAGACTTGGCAATTTTGTGTTTAAAATAATTTGCACAGTTAACAGTGTTTTGCACCAGGCAAGGTTTGTTCCCATAACCCAGCAGATTTGGCCCCTTTCCCTTTTCTATCCAGCGCTCCTCTGGAAGCCGAGCTTTCTACCCGAGATTACCATGGTCTGTGGAGCACTCAGCCCTAGCAACCCCAGCCTCCTCAACCCTGCACAGCCAGCCAGAGAGCCTGGTGACTGGTGACTAGGCCTGTGAGGGCTAGAGGAAGGCAGTCAGGGAAGAAAGAAAATATGCTTCTCTTGAGGAGAAAGCCGCCCTCCACCCACACAGAGGGACCCCAGACCTTTTCCCAACGTACATGTGTAAGCAAGCCCCCACTAGCCTACGCTCCTTTGGGCAGTTTAGAAAAAGGTGTCGCATCTGGATGGACCCAGGACTAGGCAAGAAAGCAGGAGCTGGATTTCATTTCCACTTGGCCCCTGCACCTTTGGCCCCAAGTAAAGAAGTCTTTTCCTTGGCTTTTCAAAGAAAATATGCTTCTCTTGAGGAGAAAGCCGCCCTCCACGCACACAGAGGGACCCCAGACCTTTTCCCAACGTACATGTGTAAGCAAGCCCCCACTAGCCTACGCTCCTTTGGGCAGTTTAGAAAAAGGTGTTGCATCTGGATGGACCCAGGACTAGGCAAGAAAGCAGGAGCTGGATTTCATTCCCACTTGGCCCCTGCACTTTTGGCCCCAAGTAAAGAAGTCTTTTCCTTGGCTTTTCAACATTGTTCCTCCTGAATCAGAGGCTGACGAAATGGGTAAGACCAAGAAGCAGCTTAAATCCACACAAGTTGGATATGATTGGCCTCTTTTGGAAACGCTCAGCTTTCTACAGATTTGGGGATTCCCCAAGGCTCTTCGTCAGCNCCCAGCACCTTCCAGTTCTCTCCTCTTTGCCTCTTGAAAGAAGAGTCCGCACTCGCTGCTCAGCAGCTCCTCCGCACACCATCTGACAGAATCCGACTGGCGGCAGAGCAGCAGTGCTCTCCTAAGGGCTGAAGCCCCGGCCTCCTCCTGCTTCTCCAGCTTGTCAGCATGGTGCTCTAGGCTTAGGCTCCTTGCGCCTGTCTCTCCACTGCCCTCCTTGGGCTCTCCCGTTTAATGATCCCCTCCTGGTTTTCCTTCTACCCCCGTGGCTTCTTTTCTGCTTCCTCATTAGTTCCTAAACCTAGGGTGTCCCGCAGGGCGGTGGCCTGCACCTTCTCTCCTGATCTGTGTGTCTGTGCTGGCGATGTGATGTGTCCGGGAGTGGCTGACGCCCAGGTTTGTCTCTCCAGGTCCTGACCTATCTACAGATCTCTAAGCCCACAGCTCTTGACTCCTGACTGGACTGCTGCCTGTCCTGCCAGCCCCTCAGCCTGTTCAGAGTGGTCATCTTCCCCCTCAATTTTGCTCCTCTTTCTGGCTTCTCTAGATAAACACTCTGCACCGCCAAGGGCAAGGACTTCAGGGTCATGCTCCTAGGCTGGACTCTGGCTCTGCACTTTAATGGGTAGCCTTGGAGGCAAGGTCCCTGTTTCTCAGGTTCCTTGTAAGCTACCAATGCTCCTTCCATGGTAAGAACTTGCTAGATGTTGGTCACCTTGTCCATTTCTTCTTAGCGTGAGCATCTTTCCCATAAAGGGGGCTTGCCTCCCTGGGTGCTTCCTGGGAAACTGAGTGGGAACCTCAAGTAAATAGAAACTGAAGGGTTAGGAGAGAGTGGGATCATAGGGGAAGGCACCATTCAAAAGACGTTTTTTGCAGTTACCTAGTTGTTTAATGTAATAATGCTCTTTCTTTCTCCTACACCTCCCCAGAGTTACGTCAATTCTTCTGAACCATCTCTCACATTGGTTGCCTCCTCTCCACCTTGAAGGGAAGTTATCTAAGTCCATGTGACCAGTCTCTCTGCCTTCAGGCTCTGCCTGTCCAGTCCATCTTGCCCACATGTGGCCTTCCTGCTTGAACACCTGTAGTGACCCTACCCCTATTCCATACCTTCTGCCACCAACCTAGTTTTCTGCCAGGCCTTGACTGGCTCAATCACAGGGCATGCTGGGATGAAAGTGGCACAGAATCTGGCATTTGGTGGGGAGGATAGCCAATGGCATCTTGTCTAGAGCTTTTTGGGTCCTGGTGATACTCAAAGTGAAGCGGAGGCTTTACCTGCACCAAGGTGCTGAACTCTTGCCCTCAGGACTGGAGTCATGGCAGGTCTTGGGCAAGGAAGCAAACCTGTGCCCCCACAGAGCCAGTTAGAAATCAAGGCACCACAAGAGGACCAGCTGGAAATCCAGACAGACTCAGGGAAATGGAGAAAAAATTCCAGCCTCTATGTGGAGAGAGCAACATGACAAAGGAGAGGGAGGGAAGAAAGCAGGGCTGTGATCCTGGGCTTTAGGCAGTAAGATGAATTCTGGACTCTGAAGGCAGAACCTCAGCTGTTCATCTTTCCGTTCCCCGGCTTTAGGTGGGAATCTTGCAAATTTTGCTTGCTTGTTTGGTTTTACACCTCTCGTTAGCTTTCTTTCCTCCCATAGATGGCACTGGGTCCTGCAAAATCTTTTACACCATCTGGCGAGCAGGAACTCTCACAGCCAACACAGAAGACATTTGCCATAAAGCTCTGTCTTAGGTGTCGAGCAGTATACTCAGCCAGTGCGGGAAAACTTTGTCCAACTTTCTCGGAGATTTAGGAATAATAAAATGCTCTTTATCATTGTCATTGGCTAAAATGCATTCTTTTCCTATTTTGAAGAACTGCAGCTCCCACCACTTCATAGCCGTTAAATGAGTAGTCCACCACACGCTGAGAATTTAGCTGCCTACCACTCTCCCGGTCCCCGAGCTAGTCCTAGCAGCTTCTATGTAAGCATCCTAGATTTCATTCTGGATTTGTTCTTTAATGTCTAATAGCTAACATTTACTGAGTGCTTACTATGTGCCAGGCACTGTGCAAAGAGAAACATATAGTATCTTTCCCAAGTGGTTCCTGGGAATAATCTGAGCAGGAATGTGAGATAAAAGGAAACTCTTAGGAGCTGGGGAAGTAGGCTCACACAGGATTGGACCAGCCAGGGGTAACAGTCTTCAAAAGGTACATTTGCAATGCACCCTCAGTTTCCCACCTGCTATCTGCCTTCCATTCACTCAGCAGTGGGCCTGAAGTTGGGTGGTGGGGTAGGGCCATGCTGGAGGAATGTGGGGGAGAAATAGGTTGGGGGAAAAAATAGAGACTTTAGTGCCTTGAGATGACTTGTCACATACATGGTGCTTTTAAACTATTACATGAAAACAGCCTTCTACTACTTAATATTTTACTCCAATAATACTCTTTAGCTAATAGAGCAGCTCTTTACTAATATATCAAATTCAGTCATCCATGGACTATTTCACTGAGGCATTGAACTTTTTAACATTCCACCTTCAATTCACACCCCGCCTCGAAGATGTCAGAATTTCCTATTAGTTACTAATAAAATCAGCTGGTGACCTGGACCTGCTTTGGGTTGGACATCCAGAAGGCAGTGCTTTTTTGTTTCCTTTAATAGTTTTAGCCCCGCATCATTGCGGATTATCAGGAGTCAGTATGATAATTACTTCGGGGGTTTTAACTGAACAGTTAGAGGAGGGGGTGCCATTTGAAAGTAAGAGGGAGACCTGCAGGGGCAGAGTTAGGGCCAAGGTGCTTGTGGCCAGGAGAGGAGGAGGGGCCTGGGGAGCCAGCGAGGGAACAGATGCCTTCCAGCAAGGTCGTGCACCAAAGCCTGGGCTGCAGCTGCTTGAGAACTGGAGGAGGCTCGCTGCAGCTTCAAGGAAGCAGCGTCATGAAAAGCCCTAAGTTCAAGGGGGCTCTGTTTCCTGGTCACTTCAAATCAGACCTTCCCTGGTCTGCTAAAGCAATGCCCCTTGGAAACAATCACACTTAACCCAGTGGCAGCGGTTAGCCACTGTGTCTCTTGGATGACAAGGCTGGGTTGTTTTCCCTTTCCTTGAAAGTTATATTTTCTATTCTCTTGATTGGGATTGGTCAAGGGAATTGGAAAGGACAGGATAGGCAAGGAAGACTGATGAATTTCCCAGCTCATTCCCACAGGGTCTATTTTTCATTTGGAGTGGTGTCATCTGGATGAGTTATGTGTAGGAGGAACATGCGGGGGCAAACCCTAACAGTTGTTGACCCTGCCCTCTCCTGATGCCACCATATGGATTGAAATGATGGGTGGGATGGATCAAAAGCCTTTTCTGCTGGGATCATCCTTGGCAAGATTGGGGCAGCACCTTCTGTCCCCTCCAGAGGCCTCCTAGAGGTGTGTTCTGAACACGCCACTGCTTACCTCTCAAGATGTCATGGGCGTGAGGTCTCAATTGCTTGCTTGTATGTAAACCAGAATATCTCCTCTGTGTGGACGCTTCCTTTCACTTCCTCCTGGGTGGTTTTCATCAGCCTTCCACTGGATGCCTGCTGCATGCTTTGTTGTTGTTCAGTCGCTATGTTTACAAATCAAGGAATCTCCTGCAGGATGAAAACAATTGGGAAACCCTGAGTGGGAAGGAGGTAATGGTGTCGGAAGCACGGGCAACTGGAGAACATTTGTTCTTTTGAAGAGGAGTCCCTCTAAGCTAACAGAGGACTGATGCCCTTACACAGTGGGCTTTGGCCATGCTGGGTGGTTACAGCACACTTGGCTTCAAAATGCAGTGTGTAGAGTGAAATAAGCACTGTGTACCCTGCTGGCTGAAAACTGTGGTTCAGGCAGGAATCAACCTTTAAAAGAGGGAAACAAAAAACCAACAAGACAGGTTCCTGAAGACAGAGCAGTTTAGTTTAGTGCTTTTTGGCCTTTATCTTAGCCCACCTCATTTCAAGATGTGTGTCTGTCCCAAGCTTGAGCCAGGTATGCATAAAGATGGGGCAGGAGAGAGAGTGCTTCCCTGCAGATAAGAGGTGGCTTGATGGGGCAATATACAGGGAGAATGGGAAGACAGGGATAGATTGACTCAGAGGTGGATCAGAGAAGGGAAAGAGACTAGTTTTAAGATAATTTTGCTCAGTTTATTTGTACTTTGCTAAAGCAACATTGTTGGCTTATAATTGTGTTGCAGTTAGTAATTACCTCCCTTCGATCTCTCTTGAGGAGGATTAGAAGATTCTAGAGCTAGTTCATAGAGAAATTTGTTTAGTGTGGATACTATTGTATGCACCTTGTGAGGACATGGAATCCTCCTAAGTCAAGGGCACCAGGTCCTTGACTTCTGTTTGCTTCTACATTCCCCTACCACAGCACACTCTTCTTTTGCTTCCCATTCCTTCTCCCATTTTTTTTTTTCCTCATCCAGGAAACTACTTAATAGATGGGTATAATACCAACTGCAAAAGAGGGTCGATGAGGGCCAGATAATCTATGAAGAGAACATCATGGTTCTTTCTCCAAGAAAAGCAGCGAAATTGGATGATGTGGTGGTTCTTATCAGGCTGGGCTCTTTTGTTATGTTAATTATCACACAAATTGCAGTCTCTCCCTGCCTTGAATATCTGGCAACCAACAAGATGGGTTGGACATACATGCTTGCTCTGGAGACCAGGGGTGGTGGATAGGCTCTTTGTTGCGGTCGTCAACATGTCAGAGCAAGGTGCTGCTGAGGCCTTTCTGGAAGGGGGTTGCTGTAGCTCCCCCAGTGGCGGGCCGGTTGCCAGAGTGCGGGTATGACCAGAGCTTTGGGGATGTGGGGTGGGTGGAAGCCATATTTCCTGTGGTGGGGTAGAGGAGGAGGGGAGAGAAGGGGCATTCTGTCTAGCAGGAGAGAAAGGGCAGAGGGTTGTTAGAGGTACATTATCTGGATAGTTGGATCAGGTCCATTACTGGTGATGGGGACAAGGGTGAATCTTCCCTGAGCACCCAAGAGATATGCTGTGTCTGGCCTTGTTCTTTAGGTAATTATTGGAGAGTGTGTCTGTGGAACAGATGCATACCCTCAAAGAGCAGGGACACAGTCTGGATAGGGGAGCAAAGTGTTTTGAGGGATTTTTGCTGAGTAAGGCTGTGATGATGTGCCAAATGGGGTGAGGCCATGTGATGTCTTAAAGCCTTCATCACTGCCAGGAGAAGGTGAGACCAGGAGGCACTGCCATCAGGGAAGGCAGCAGTAACATGAGCCTTGAGGCCTGCCTCTGTGTCTCAGATCTTAGCATGCCAGAAGTCCCTGTGGATTTCAACAAGAGTTTGGCGTCCAGAGAGGCAATCAGCACAAAGGCAAGCTTGGTTGCAGTACTTCTAGCCAGGATGGACAGCCGTCTCTGGGAGAGACACATCCTCTCTGCACCTTCACCTCACACCTCCCAAAGTGGCCCTGAAGTTCAATTTGAGGCAGGTGTGTTCTGCTGCCGTCACTGTCCAAACCCTGTCCTTCAATAGCAGCTACTGCTCTGACAGCTAGAGGAGACTTTTCCGGGGTGGTGGTTCCTCTGTGGCCCTCCGGTACTCTGGCTTCTAAGAGTAGCTTTCTGCCCAGCACACAACATTGGCAAGGTACCTTGTTTGATACTGCTTAAGCTTTTAGTAGTTGCTGTAGGCTGCCTGCATGCAGAGGCGTCCCTCAAGAGAGGACCTCAAGAACTTGAGGCAGCCTCCATTCTTATCTAGCAGGGCATGCTCCTCTAGATAGGCCCTTTGCCCTCTTCTGGGGATGGTTTCCTGTACTAACAGGCATGGAAGTTGCGGGCCACTATACTGGAACCTTTCCAGGATAGGAGTAGGTCCTCCTAGCTAACGAAGAAGGGGGCTCTTCTATTCCTAGAAAGTGTCTTCAGTTTTCAGTCAAGAGAGGCAAGTACTGGGGGAATTACTGGCAATTGGGTAGGAGACAATAGATTCAGTAGGGTGCCCAGTTGGGAGTGACATCAAAGAAAACTGCTTTCATCAATGAAAGGCACTGGAAGCAGCAACCACTTCTGCAGAGGATGCCTTGGGGCTTGATATTGCTCAGTGTACCATCTCCCTACTGTTCTGGATTCCCAGCTTCGCCCTCATTCCAGAGGTTGGGAGATGGGGCTTATATGGGCTGAGCGGCACCACGGCAGTGGTAGAACCAGGCTGTGGGGGCTCTTTGGTCCATGCATCTGTGGGAAAAGTGGTCTGCTGCACTGCAGGATCCCCAAAACACCAGATCACATTCCTTGGCGCAAACAGTTTATCTCCTGTGAAAAATGTCCTTTCAGTTTGGGACACTTGTAGGCAGAGGCTTCATGGATCCAAGCCTATTTTCTTCAGTCACACAGGGTTGACAACTGAATGGGTCCTTCACAGACCTGCTGCATTTCTCACCTCCACCTAGGCAGGTGAAAGCCTGGAGCTTGGCCAAAGACTGGTATCCTGAGTGGTGCCTGAATCACCTTCCAGTGGGAAAGAGGTGGCCAAAAAGACAGGCAGGGGCCTCAAGTCACAGAGGTAGAATCAAAGAATCCGAAGCTAATGGCCACAAGGGTGGGGAGAGTCAAAGCTGAGCCAAAGGAGTTGAGAGATTAGGGCAGATGGATAAGAAGAAACATGGGTCTTATTTTCAGACTGGACTCCAAAATATAAACATCTGCAGAGCCTGCTCCTTTGGAGGGAACCAGGCACATGGGGTATAGGGCCAAGGAATAGTTCAACCTCTTCAGGCCCCGTTTTTTCCCTTTGACTTGCAAGTTACCAAAACCATTTGATTGAGGTCTAAATGCAGAAGCCTTGTACAAAGTATGTGGAACTGGGGAAAGAAAAGTATAAGGTGGTCCCTGACTTAAGAAATATGCAATCAACCTCATGGCCTCTTTCCCCCTAACCTCCTCTACGTTTCTCTCATTCCTTCAACTAAGGACCAATCATGTACTTGGGAATTTTAATTTCTCTTGCCTTTTCTGGCCCTAGTTGCTCTCAGATCCCTTCCCTTTCTGCTTCCATTTCTTTCTCCAAAAAAAAAAAAAAAAAAAAAAGAATAAAGAAAAATTGGGGGGATTAGAAAGGGAGAAGAGACTTTAAGGGAAATCTTGGTGACATACCTGAGTTTATTCTGCAATACTCAGATGCCTTGTATACATTTGACTCATAGCTTGGGCNAAAAAAAAAAAAAAAAAAAAGCAATAAAGAAAAATTGGGGGGATTAGAAAGGGAGAAGAGACTTTAAGGGAAATCTTGGTGACATACCTGAGTTTATTCTGCAATACTCAGATGCCTTGTATACATTTGACTCATAGCTTGGGCTGGGCAAAGTCAGCGTTTCCTTTCCTCTTATAATGAATTTCTGCTGAGTATTAGCCCCATTCCATTTGCACAGGTTGTAATTTTGTTTTTTTCTAACTGCCATGTATCTCTAAATAAGCTGATACTGGTGGCTCTTTCATCTACTCTGTAAATGAGTGATGCGATGATTGCAACCTGACAGAGATCAGTACAAAGTAATGAATGAGAGCCAGACCACTTCATCACCCCACCTGATGCTTCCACCCCACCTCCTGGCCCCGGCCCCACATTCTCCCACATAATGTGTTCATCACAACACTATTTAGGAGTCAAGACAGGCATGACTTCTTTTCTAGTGGCAAGCACTTTGGAGGCTTGCTTTATATATATATATAAAATTCTAGGTACTCTTTTTATCTTACCTGATTCTTAACTCCAAGTCTTTGATCCCTTATTGCTTGCTTGCTTCTCACCTAAGACGGGACCAAAGGGAACTGTGAAGGATGGAGGAGGTAGGAAAAGAGATGGAGGACTGCGAGGTGTTAGGAAGTCATACAGTTAAGGAGTGTATATAGCTTTATTTTGCTCCCCTACATCACCTATCCTACCTGTTAAGAAGCTTCACATGCTACTATTCTTAGTCTTTCATTTAAAAATATATTCCTAAAATGTAAATGCCCCCTGGGAGGGGTAATACTTGAATGACAGCTAATTTGAGGGGAGAGTCTCTCAATGGACGAAGTCACCACACAGTGGGAGAGAAAGAACCTCAAAGCCAAACCTTACCTACTTAACCAATTGTTTTTATTGCTGTCTCCTCGATGGTGCTGCACAGGGGAGAAGATAAAAGGCAGATCTGTACACCAGCCCCCTCCTCCCAGCGTGGTACAGACCTGCAGCAGTGGCAGCTGTTCACACACAGAAATATCTGGCTGAAGGCTAAGATCACTTCAGTTTCCCAACTGAACATTTTTCCAAGTGCAGCATCTTTTTTCTCTTAATTTTCCTTTGAAAAAGACAAAAGTAGCGCCACAATTGCCCTGTCTTCATACTCCAAACTGCATCCAAGTTTACCTGGGACAGGTACATGTGTGTACGTAAATGTACATCTCAGACCCCCCATGAGGAGTCAAAGTTTCAGAGAGCCCCGTGAGGTTGTAACTCTCTCCCAGGGAATCAGCGGTGTTACTCCCTGTCCATGGGAGCGTACGCACAGATCTTTGCTCCTCCTCATGGTCCGTTTTCTATTTGTGATTAGTAATTGGCTTCTCTTGGTACGTTACGATCTATTACAAAAGCCAAACATTAAGAGGGCGAGCTGAAACGACAAATTTTGGTTATAATTTATGTTGGCCTCTGACATATATATTTTTTAAAATGATTTGGTCTCTAAGCAACTGATCTCTTAGCAACAAGAAGCACCTTTATAAAAGATGGCACACAAAGAGTGATTGCCAGAAAAGCCACCGGGTTCTTTAAACAGCCGCGCATCATTAGCAAAACTCACCATCTTCAAGAGTCCAAAACTAGAAGTGACCAGCAGACCCAGGTAACCTTGATATTTGCACATTTTCCTGAAAGAAAAAAAAAAAAAACAACTCATGCAACTATTGAAGAGAACAAAATTCTTTGAAATATGTTCCTTTTTTGAGGTCTTGTTAGTTGGTCTTGGCTAACTTTTAATAGAATGTATTCTATTAAATAACTGTTTTCTTGATTTTTTAAAACAACTTGGACTTGAATTTTGTGATCAGAAAACTGTTCACTTAAAATATTTTATTGACATGAGGATGGAAGGGGGAAGCAATCTCTCCTTTTTCTGAGTTTATTTCTGTAGGTTTTCATTTGAGGGGAAAAAATCCACACTGTGGCAATATAGGAGTCTGCAAGTATCACCCCGAATGGTATCTCTGCTAGGGGGAAATATGTGCATTTTTTTCCTAGTGCATTTTTAAGCTGCTAAAATATTTAAGGAATATCAAAATAATTTTACTTCTAAACTTCAGCTTTTTAATCCAGTTTCTATTCCAGTAGCAAGTGGTCTTTTTTTGCAAGTATTTATGGACCGGTTTTTCTCTTCTCTCTTTCATAGCACAAAAGCAAGCATTTTTCTATTTGTTTTCATTACCATAAGAAAAGATTCATTCCGAAACTAAAAATAGAAATTCCAGGCATCTGTGCCTTGTTTCCTTTTTTTTTTTTAGGTACCCAGGAGTAGCTTTAAATCTTTCTAGAAATTTGGAGTTAGAGATGAGGAACAATTTTTTTCATCTGAACTCCATCAGTTAAGACTGTGTAATTATAATCCCACTTGGGCATTGCATAAAAAGATGTTTTGTAAAAGTGATATAAAATTTTTTCCAATTGAACCTGGAAAGATTATAGAGATACCACAGATCTAAGCAAAGAGACTTTAGAAAATTTCAGTTTCAATAAAGACAAGTTGGGATGATGATACTTTTTTTTAAATAACAATTGCGTGTGCCACTTATCTTTAAATTGAACCGTGTGCTGACACCTTTTTGGAACCAGAAAATGGGATACTTAGTCTAAATACAGAGTTCAGTGGGTCAGGGCATTCAAAATCAGGACAGTCCCAGAAAATTTGGGACCTAAAATTGCTCGGTTAAGAAAATGCTCCTTAATCGGCACAACACGATCATGCTTGATTTTAAAAGCTGCTTATGACTTGTAGTTCTGTTACTGCTACCAATTTCAGGCAGAAAGAATTCCTTCTTGTGATTGCTTTGCTTGGAAGTTAGCAACTTGGGTATTTTAAATTGAATTGCAGAAAGTTTTTTTTTTTAAGCAATGTACTATGCAAGTACAGAGAAACATAGCTTTGTCCTTTAGAACTAAAGATTTGTTGTACTTCTGGTCATTATTATGGACACTTGTTTGTGGATTTAAGGAACTTGGATAAATAAGTATAAGATATAAGTTGTGTGGACTGTGTTTGGGTGTATTTCCATTTTACAGCATACCACAGCCTCCTAAATATGAAGGGGAATTAAAATAAGCAAAAATATGATAACATTCATATTACAAGTGGTAGTTAAGTTTTTTCAGTGGTTCTTTAAGATTTTTCAGATCCATTCACTATGTTTTTTGAGGGTTGCACCTTCTATATTTTGTCTATTCATAAGGAAACAAAGGGGCCCACAATGCTGTAGAGCTTGTCATTTTGGCTGTCTTAATGAGCTGTCTGACCAAGACAGACAAACAATGGCAAAATTTGAGATATACAATGAGATACTTAGAACAGACTGGCTGCTATAGACTAAGGCAATTTGTTCTGCTGTTTTGGGATTAGTTACTTCTGAAACACACACACAAATACACAAATGGTCTCTATATAAATCATAAACCAGGAAATCAAAATAAGCCTCTCCATTAGTGAGGGCTTCCCAGGAAAAAAGATAGTTTTATGAATGAAAAGCTTCTAATTATTTGGTGTTTAGGATTTTCAGATGAACTTAATGGCCCTTTTCCTTCAACTTTTGGGCTGGGATTGGGCTGGTAGGGTGGGGAGGGGTATGAGGGGAGGGTAGCAGCTGGCAGACCCACTGGCAAACTGTCCTGCTTTGTGGGAGGTCCACACTGCAAACAAATCCATTTACTTTGGATACCTTAATACCAGTCAGTCAGAAATGATCAATTATGACATGATTGGCTTTTTAACAGAAAAAATGTTAAATGAGTCATCCTTGAGATAATTTGGTCATTCTCTGGTGAGAAGGGAGCAAGAGAAAAACCTTTGGAGCAGCCCCTGTAGGCTGGGCGCTTTACAATATGCAGTTCTGTTTAATCCTCACAACAACTGTGCAAAGGCATCAGCAGCTCCATTTTACATGTGTGTGAACCGGGCTCAGCAACTGGCCCCAGAATGTTACTTGAACAGTGAATGTAAAGTTGGGACTTCCAGTCAGGGCCAGTCTGACTCTGCAGCCTATGCATTCTCCTTGTGCCACAATGGCACAAGCTACCATTTTAAACTGACCTTCAAATAGTCCCTCCACCCCAGTACTCTTGCCTGGAAAATCCACTGGACGTAGTAGCCTGGTGGGCTGCAGTCCATGGGGTCGCTAACAGTCGGACAGACTGAGCAACTTCACTTTCACTTTTCTCTTTCATGCATTGGAGAAGGAAATGGCAACCCACTCCAGTATTCTTGCCTGGAGAATCCCAGGGATGGGGGAGCCTGGTGGGCTGCCGTCTATGGGGTCACACAGAGTCGGATACGACTGAAGTGACTTAGCAGCAGCAGCAGCAGCAGCCTTAGTAAAGCAAAAGTTCTTAGTAGGTGGGCTGGTGGTAAAGCTTTAGGCATCTTTTCACAGCAGAGACTCCTTAACCCCTGGTTCTGGGGTGACTCAGATCCCCAGTTTTCAATGGTTGTCACAGGCTATGAACTGGAGGGGGCACTTGGCTGGGCTGTGGCACTGGCGGCCACAAGGCATATGGCCTCCTTGCCATGATGCACATCCCAAGTCAAGTGGGGTAGGACTCTTTGAGGTACCCTTTCTGTGAGAACAGAGCCTGAGGCAGGGTTCCCCAGGGGGCAGCCCCTGATCACAACAGTTAGGGACTGCATGCGTAGAGGGGAAGCAGGTCAAGTGACACGCCACCAAGTTACAGTGACTGGGAAAGAACCCAGGCGGGCTTGGGTGGGGGTGGGTGAGATGGTGCTGCCGAAAGCAGAGCTTCCTCCGAGGGACACGGCTTCAAAGTTGCAGGACAGCAGTGCCCTGGTCACTCTGCTTTTAAAGCCTCTGGTCTGTACGGTTGCCCCTTCTTCAAATATCCCTAACAAAAGGATGCGTCTTAGTTAATTTAACAAAACCTCCCTGAAACAGTATTTGAGGAGGAGATCTATAGAGGAGGGAGGGCCAGGACAGCTGTGACTAAGCCCGGAACAAAGCGCATTACAGGCCCTTGTCACTTTTGATCCTTATATCAGCTTAGAGACCTCAGGAGTCCTGCCCAAGGCCTAACTCACGTCTCTGGAAGTCCTGTGGCTCTTTTCCTGCAGCTGGGAAATAGGATGGTGTTAATATACACAAGCACATACAGATTCTAAGGTGTGATATAGATCCAGAAAGGTTTGGGGTTGGAGGTGATCTGCCTTGAACTTGACATGATCATCAAACGAATACTGGGGCAGCTCTTCACCTGCTGCACTTGAGTTCATCCCTGGAAGAAGGACTAACACTCCAGCAGATGCAACAGGCAACTTTCCACTTCTTTTTCCAGACTTTCTCTACTGGGGTATACCCACAGGCGATCCCTCCAACCAAAAAATCAGAGGGCTTGTGGGCAGCTTAGGAAATGTGGAAAAAAAAAAAAAGAAAAAAAAGCATGATAATAAGTTCTGCTTTTGCACAAAACATAATCATTATCTTTGTGCAAAGATATTCAAATAATTCACATGCCTCTACTTCCCTCGAGTACTTGTCTTCAATCGCACTCACCCTCTTTGAGCTCCTGCCTGGTGCGTGGTGCTGAGACACATATGGTCAGCACATAGATGCCATATACCGGCCTCGGATAGCACAGGCCATGCCCCGTCTCTATACAGGGTGCAGAAAGTCTCCTCTCATCTGGCATCCCTGGGTAGAAGAACAGGGCCACTTCATTTCTTAAAAAGTATATCCATTGCAATTTGGGAGCTGACTTAGAGTTTGCCTCTCTTTTAGGCTTCTCAGTTTAGAGGTGAGGAAACTGAGTTGAAGTGATTTGCCCAAGGTCTCTGCAGCTAGTCATAACAAGGGGTAGAATTCAGTCCTCTTGACTCCCAGTCCAGTGCTCTTTCCTCTGTATTATAATTATTAATAAGAAGAGGATGAGAGTTCAAACTATTACCCCTATTTTACAGGTAGAAAAACTGAGAGCCTAATTCAGTTTAGGAATGACTGTTACTCCAAAATTATGAAAATTCTTAAGTTTATGGAAGTGATTTGAAAGCTCCTCAGGAAATCTATTTTCCACTCTTCCTGATGGAAACTCACGTGCAGAGTTCATTGCTGCAGTGAACACACTGAAGCGTTCAAAGGCTGTTCAACCTGCTGATCATACAATTTCTCTCCTGTATGAAAAGTAAGGAAGGGGATTGAAACTGGTCCTTGCCATGATGAAGCCTAGTACCCAAACAGACTATGCATTTATAGATTCTCCTAAAAAGGCAAAAACCCAGCATATATCTGCATGTCAGATGTGTCATAGCCATGCCCCACACCAAAACTTGATAATAAAGGGTACTGTAAGAAGTAGTCTTTGTGGATTTTCCTCCTGTTGGACGTACACTTGAATTTGGTACTACTCCAGAAAAGGCTCTAACAGAGATACCCTGATATGCAATTATGGGAGCTCGACAATTGTGATGACAGTTCTAAAAATTTAACAGAAAGGTGTGAACTCAACATGGACTGAACTCTCTGTGCCAAGTTCTGTGCTAGGACCTTTACATGGATTTTCATATTTAATGCTGATGACCTATGATGCTAGCATTGTGAGCACTGTTTTCCCTATTAGGAAGCTAAAACTTCTTCACTTAAGGAACTCACCACCATAAAGTGGTAGTTGATTATTCAATATATGTTAACTGCACTTAAATGATGTGCCTGGCACTGGACTAGATGCTGGTGATATAAAGTTAAATAAGACATGGTCCTCGTCTTGAAGAAGCTCACAGCCTGATGATATTCATTTCCAGTTGATGTGAGAACTTCTGCTTGTCAGAGCTAGATTAATGTAAATATAGTATTTGCTAAGTAAATTCTAACAGACTTGCTCAAACATTCATTTTGAAGGTTGGAAAGGGTTAGAGAAGAAATCCTAGGATAGCAAAATATAGGACTAGGGTCTACAATGAGAGGGGAAAATTGAGGACAGAGAATTAGCATTCATGCCATGTGGAATAAAATGGGCAAAAAGCACGGGGGTGAGAATGACCAGCTCACATAAGAGGGCCAGCAAACCTTGGGTTTCTTCTCTTGGCTGAAGGTGTTCCACGTTGAGGAATAGTGTGAACAATAAACTTGGTGATACAAGACACTGGCAGAAAGCTTTAGCGATCGGACAAAGCAGTTTGAATTAAGGGATCAGAAAATGAGTCAATAAAAATATGCTGATTCAGGCTCCTGGTTTTTTAATATCACTAGACTGTAGACATCTGTGACAAATAGTGCCAAAGAAAGAGTTTTGTCCACGTGTTATTGATCCTGACTTGGGCATACTACCAACTAGATCAGTCTTTTGAAATCCTTAAACTAATCAGGAGTGAAGTGATGGTCCTGGCCTGGGCAATAGATGCAGAGGATCAAACCCAACTGGAGATGAGTTCAGAGCAAACAATGGGCTAGGCTTTAGGATTAGATGAAAGAAGAGAAGGAGGAAAGAAAACAAAGATAATGCTGGTAATGCTAGAAATAACAGATTTAGGAATTAGCTACCTTGTAAGATTGGTTTTCAGAAAGGTTTAGATATTATAAATGTGCTTATTCAAGTGGGAGACATTTCTTGAAAACACTAAATATGTCCCCCAAAGTATAAGTCAAGATATTTGGGGTCTAAGAATTTGTGCTGTTTTTAGAGTAGAAGGTGGGAGTGGGGGGCAACCTGGAAAACATCATGTAGATGCTGAGCCATTAGAATTTCCAAGATATTTTAATGGTTTTATGTGAAGATGAAGAGTAAGGGTACTCTGGAACACCCAAGAAGCCCAGGACCACACCTTTCGGCAACTGACCTGTTGAAAAGGGTCTTGCTCCTACAAGTGTTTGGAAGGGTGTCTCTAAGAATGAGTGTGGAGAGGGACAAAACAGAAGACCTCAGTCTGCAGACTGGGTGACCCTGGGTGATTAATGAGAAAAGAGGTCACAATAAGGAATCAGGGCAGAAGACAGATAAAAGGTGACCAGAGAGACTTTAGAAGAGAGCCCAAAGCAAATAATTGCAAGATGTTCTCTGCAGCAGCAGCAGAATAAAAATTTCTTAGACTGGCAAACAGTTCATCAGACTAGTGAGAGAGAAGTCGTTGGTATCCTCAAAAGACAGCATGGGTGGAACAGGAAACTGGTGAACCAGGAGGGGTGGAACATCAGAGCCCAGTCAGGCCTCCTGACATGCAAGCCCATGTGCTGGATGGATGCATAATTAGTCAATACAAAAGCTTGGCCATAGCATCAATCTGTTTTAATATCTAGCTCTCTGGCTGAGTCAGACTGGGGAGGAAAGAACATGAACTTTGGGAGTCAGACAGAAGGATTTTAACCCTTCCTCAGCCAGAAATCAACTGTGAGAAAATATTGAGGAGATTTAACCTCTATTTCTTCATCTTTAAAATGGAACTGCTTTTATTTATCTTACAAGGTGTTTTTCCTCCCCCTTTTTAAAGATTAAGGTAAGAAAAAGTGCCTATAAATTATGGTTAAAGGTACTCTGCTGCTGCTGCTGCTGCTAAGTTGCTTCAGTCGTGTCTGACTCTGTGCGATCCCATAGACAGCAGCCCACCAGGCTCTCCCATCCCTGGGATTCTCCAGGCAAGAACACTGGAGTGGGTTGCCATTTCCTTCTCCAATGCATGAAAGTGAAAAGTGAAAGTGAAGTCGCTCAGTCGTGTCCGACTTTTAG